>LPNX010842948.1:643176-666305 GCA_001517045.1 Pseudotsuga menziesii | reverse complement strand
ATTCCGACAACTACTGATCCATAAAAAAGCCAAAAATCGAGGGTCTACAGTGTTGGAACCCCAAACCTTCTAGAAAAAACTATAAACACTTTCCAATAAAACATGAGGCAAGACTTGGAAATTCTGCCCCCTTTTTCTCTATTTACTCTCGAGCTTAAAATTTTGAGTTCATGGAAAATTTCAAGGATCTATACTTATTTAAAAGTGTATAAACGTTATCAAATCTTACCAATTCTTAAAATGTCAACTATAAAATATTTGGTGATATTTTTCTAAAAATATTTCAATTTCTTAGGGTTTTACATAGTTTATATAATAATTTGGCAATTTTTAGAGTGAAAAAATTTTACCCCATCAAAATGGGGCAAAACAGGGCTTCAAAAAATGCATATTAGCTATTTGATTTTGGAAAAAGACATCGAAAAATATCACTTTGGCTAAATTTCACCCCTAAAATTTTCCTTGTTTGAGTTATGACACTTGAGTCACGCTACTTAATTTACAACACTTAAGTTAGCAACCTAACTAAGTGGAATAACATCTAGTTGAAGGGTGAGTTCATCTTGAAGTTAGAAGACAATTATATAAGCCAAGAATTAGAAGGATTGCACATTTGTTATGCAATATTTGTTGAGATCAATGCAAAGAGAGAATTATCTCTTTAAGGCATTCCCTATTTTGTGCATGTGACCAAAAACAATGAATTGGTTTTGTGATGGATATATAGCAGGGTTCTTCTCTTAATATATCTTTTCTCTTTCTTTAATATTGTTCTAGGGGTGCTTGGTATTTCTCTATGATATTGCACTAGGGGTTCTTGGTATTTCTATTTGATATTGCACCAGGGGTGCTTGGTATTTCTCTCTTATATTGCATCGGGGGTGCTTGATGTAATCTTCTCATTGTAAAGATATTCTCTGCTATCTATCAATATGATAAGAAATATTTTTCTAGCGTTTTCTCCCTCAAGTGATAGAGGGTTTCCCCAAGGTAAATTCTATGCCATTTGTGAATGTTTATGCTTCTGTTTATTCATTTTTTTCAAGTACTATAGTAATTTCACTATTAAGGTAAAAAATTAACATTGTATTAGAGAATAAGGCATGAAAGAGCTAAGTTTTGTAGTCAATCTTAAGCCTATGTTAATACTGAATGGTATAAGTTGAGGACAATAATTGAATAATATGGATTCAATCTAAGTAATACTAGAATATGGAATTGAAGGAACTTTGAACTTGAATACTTGGAAATATAGTCTTTTGATTATCCTAGAAGAGCATGATCTGGATAAGTAAGTATCCAGTGTTGTTGAATATCCTACTACAAATGTTGGGCACACTACTTTCAAGAAGAATCTATCCAAATCAAAGAGTATAATTTATGATTCTATGAAAGATAATTTGATTATGGTTATTACTCCATTGAAGACCGCAAAGGATTACTTCGACACTTTGACCAATATTTATGAGAAGAAGGATCCTATTCAAAAGAGAGCCTTAAAGAACAAACTTAGTAATATAAAGATGGAGAAGGATGAAATTGTGCTTCCCTCTCACAAATATCTCTCAAGTAAGAGATCAACTCTTGAGTATTGGAGTAAGTGTCGATGATAATGATATCATATAGACTATTGTAGATTGTATTCCATCTTCATGGGATATATTTTTGGTCGCTGTAAATGGTATAGAAGTGCAACAAAACTTTGAAATACTGTGGCATGATTTCCGACAAGAAGAAGGGAAAATTCAAAGCAAAATTCCTTCCTCCAAAGAAGAGAAACTTTCTCTTATGACAAGGATTAAGAGAGGAAAGAAATTATTTTATTAGAAGAATATTCCCCACCAAAAGGAAAAAGAATGCAACAAGAACTTTGATAAGTCTAAATTCAAATTCTTCAACTGCAATAAGAAGGGTCACTTTGCAAGATATTTTTGTGCAAAGAAAAAAGGAAATATCAAGTGTATGTTTCATGATTATAATTCCAAAGAAGATGAACCTACAAGAAATAATTATAATAATGAACATGAGACAAGGAATGAGTACTATCTTGTCTTAACTCTATCTATATCCTTCACCACTAGTGCTAAGACATGGTTGGTGGACAGTAGCACATCCAAACAAATGACTACAGATAGGATCGCTATCAAAAGTATGAAGGAAAAGAAGTTATCATGGCAGGTGGATATTGGAGGTAATACCAACTATGTGATCCAAGGATTTGAATCCCTAAGAAGAAATTATGTATGTTCCTGGTTCTAAGAAAAACCTCCTGTCTGTTTCGGTCTTCGAAGTTAAAGGTTTTAGAGTAATCTTTCTGGACAGTTAAGAACTGTTGTGGCCTAAGAATACATACTTGAATTATAAACCTTTAATTGGAGTTATAGAGGGAGGTCTCTATAATGTTAATGGAATGTTCATTAAATCCACAATCCATGACAATTTGTACTTGTGAACTGCGTCATAGGAGGCTTGGTCATCTTCATGTCAAAGTACCACCTATTTTGCAGAAGATGCTAAAACGAATTCCTTTGTTTCAATTTGAGCATGCTAGTATTTGTAGAGGTCATGCTATTGGTAAGAACAAAAAAAAGATATTTCCAAGAAGTACAAAAATATACAAATGGATATTGGACATGATCCATTCATATCTATGTGGTCCCATTTGAGCACCATCCTTGAGTGGTTACTTGTACTAAGTGATTTTTATAGATGACTTCTCTTCCAAGTCTTGGATCTATTTTTTGAATTCAAATCTTGAAACATTCAACAAATTTCAAGAGTTTAAAGCATTGGTTGAGAATCAAAGTAGAAAGCATATTAGTTATTTGAGATTTCATAATGGAGGATAGTTTGAGTCTCGTGTCTTTAATGATTTTTTCTGAGAGGTAGGGATAGGAAGAAACTTGAATATACCTTACAACCCCTAGCAGATTGGGGTTGCTAAAAGAAATAGTAGAACCATCTGCGAAGTTACAAAATCTATGATGTATGATAATTATATGCTCATATCCTAATGGGAGGAAGCCTATGGATCTGTTGTTAATATTAAGAACATAATTCCTCATGCTATCTTGGGAGAAAAGACTCTTGAAAATTTTTTCATTGGTGAAAAACTAGATGTTGGACACTTGAATATTTTTGGTTGACCTATCTACATTCATGTACCAAAAGAGAAGAGGAAAAATATGGAGCCATATGGAAATAAAGGCACATTTGTTGGATATAGTGAATCCTCCAAATATTATAGAATCTATGTTCTAGGAATAAGGTACATTGAAGTCAATAGATATGTAACATATCATGAAGATGTTTCCTTTAATTTCTCTAAAGAACTTCAGTGTGATTCAGATATGGAGGAGCATGAGACTCCAATGATGGAGCATTTGGTTTCTGGTTCTCCTTATTTAGATGTTGAGAGGGAGAATATAGAAGAGTCCTTAGATATTATTGATCCTAAAGAGACATTAAAATTGGTAGAAAGATAGCTTGATGAACCTCCTGCTAAGAGGATATTTTCCTAGTGTTGAGACGTTTTGTTAGATTTTTATCATTTAAGCAATATGGTATTAGGATCTTATCTGAGAGAATAACATGCACAACAATAATCACAAGAGACAAGAGACACAAAGAGTTTTCCTCAGGGAAACCATAAAGGATAAAACCTCGCAACTTCCTTAGAGATAGAATGAGCACCAATATCAAAAGTAAAACCCAAAGACACAAAGATGATCTCTGAAAACTCTTCTCTCTCTCACTTGTACGATCTCCTCTTCTCTCACTCATGTGCTACAGTTGAGTGAGTGTGTGTGTTTCAAATAGAGAGAATCACTCTCTATTTATACTAGTTTTCCACTTGACAATTACTTACCAAGGCCGACTTCATTAGGAGAGTCTAATGAACCTAGTACCCCTCAACTATGGGGACTATTTCCATGACTTACAATGGAGGGTTAAACTCTATGACTTTACATGACTTTATAATATTAATGATTCTTTCGATAGGAACTTTGGGGTACAATGAAATAAAAATGATTCTCCCTATAGGAAAATCGGGGTACAGTATAAGATATACAAGTGAATACATTCCAAAGTTACAAATACATCAACACTCCCTCTTAACTAGGAATATATTTACTTGACACAATCCATCAGCACAAGTCTTTGTCTCTGGATCATCACCAAAACTGGATCATCATCAAGCTGGATCATCATCAGGATGGATCATCATCATCATCACTGTGCCCGTTGTCTTGAGAAAATGGTGCTATCTCTCAATTCTACTTGTCATAGGAAGTTCTACAGAGCCAACCCATTTTCATGCTGGTTGTAGACCTAGCCTCCATGTAGGTATTAATATTCTCCAACACTTATATATGACCATGTGGGGAACACATCCCACAACCATGTCAGAAGGGCTCTTCACTTACATTTGACCATGTGGGGAACACATCCCGCAACCATGTTAGAAGGGCTCTCTAATTACATCTGACCATGTGGGGAACACATCCCAAAACCATGTCAGAAGGGCTCTGTACTTACATATTACCATGTGGGGAACACATCCCACAACCATGTCAAAAGGGCTCTGCACTTACATCTGACCATGTGGGGAACACATCCCGCAACCATGTTAGAAGGGCTCTGCACTTACATCTGACCATGTGGGGAACACATCCCACAACCATGTTAGAAGGGCTCTGCACTTACATTTGACCATGTGGGAAACACATCTCACAACCATGTGAGAAGGGATCACAGACTCATCACTTCCCCTTGGAAGGAACCTCTATCTATAGAACACCAAGCTTATCCCTGAAGTACTCAAACTTCACTCTGGCTAATGGCTTGGTCAACACATCATCTATCTACTTGTCCATCGCAACATACTGGAGCTTCACTAATCCTCTCTGCACCATATCCCTGATATAATGATATTTGATCTCGATATGCTTCGATTTGTCATGGAACACTGAGTTTTCTGACAACTTCACACAATTCTGGTTGTCGCAATATATATAAGTAGCATCCAACTAGAGATCAAACAAATCAGATAGTAGCTTCCTCATCCACACTACCTCACAACTAGCTGAACACACTACGACATACTCTGCTTCGGTTGTACTCAGTTCCACGCAGGACTGCTTCCTTCTAAACCAAGAGATCACACGTGATCCCATGCCGAAGCAACACCCCAAAGTGCTCTTCCTATCAATGGCACTACTTTCCCAATTCGAATCCACATAACTGTCGAGGTTAATCTTTTGATTCGCCTCATACTTGAGCCCATAATCAACTGTACCCTTCAAGTACCTCAGAATATGCTTTGCAACAATCAGGTGAGCATGTCTCATATATGTTAGGAACTGGCTCAATGTGTCCATAGCAAAGAAAATATATGGTCTCGTATTCTTCAGGTACATCAAGGAAAAAATCATCTGATGATACATCATGGCATCGATCGTCTCTAATGAAGCATTACTCAATAACTTCAAGTTTGATGCCATAGGTATGGTCATGGCTTTGCAGGCCATCATCCCAAACCTCTTCAATATCTCCATTGTATACTTCCCTTATCCAATGGATATTCCATCTGCATTCTTCCACACCTCCAAGCCTAGAAAGTAGTGCACCATGCCCAAGTATTTCATCTCAAACTTGGCATCAAGTATCCTTCTTTCATTTTTAATGAGTTCCACTTTTTTTTGTCAGGGACAAGTCATTGACATATAAAAGGAGCATAATTGGTATTCCACCTTCAACCTTGAAGTAAAGGTTGGAATCTGCTTTACTCTCAGTAAATCCTAGAGCCATTAGTAAGCTGTCCATCCCATCGTATCATGTCAAACCTCTAGATCTTTTGCAGTCACTCCCTCTGAAGTGAAGAATCATTCTCCCTCTACCTTTCATACTCTATGCATATGAAACATTCTGTACTGGAGTGACAAGTAGCTTCCTCTGCTACTAACATTCTATGTATCCATCTACAGTCATTGGATACCAAGATCCTCTATCTTGAACCTTTTCAGAAGTTCTTCTCGCACCCATCTATGAGCTTGTCATCCTCTATAGGATTTCGTTTTCAACCTTGTAGCAGAGGTTAAGATATTCATCACTCTAGGTGATGTTCAAGCTCCTCATGTATGTGTTATCCCATGGGTTCCTTTTGAGCTCGTACACGACCTTCTTTAATTTTCACACATGAGTCTGACTGTCACATGTCTTGACTTCTAGTGGCTGCAAATGTCTCTTCGTAGTCTATGCCTTCTTTTTGTGAGAATCCTTGTGCTATGAATATTTCCTTGTATCCCATGATGTTGCCATCTAATGCATGCTGGATATTGTAGATCCATATGGAAGATACTATAGACTTCCCTTCAGTTCTTCGACATCGCATTCTAGTCATCATTATTCATTTTAGATTATTAGAGTGAATCTTGAAATGTTGTCACTTGTTCTTTGGAACATGTCTCATCCTTCTTTTCTTTTAGGAAATTGTACACGATCTTTCCTACAAGTCAAACAAATTAGTTGTATGGTTAGAAACATTTCATAAGGAATATTCATAATGGAAAATTCTTATGCATAAAGATATAATCATGCAACTATTTTAGCCAATACAACATTCATCCATATCTCATAGAAACATTCTAGATGCCTTCCATCTCTACCATGAAATCATTGATATTGTGCACTAATCCAATATGTCAGCAAAGAGGTTTCATTATAGATAAGTAAATGGGGAGTTGTATAGCACCATGTGCTACTTACCCATCAAAGGAATATTATTATCATATTGTCATTAATGCAAACATTCTATCATGTATAACACATGAACTGAATATAAACAAATGCATAACAAAATAATATGATGAAATGGAAATTGAATGCTTATCCTTATTCATTTTGTGGGTAGAATCCTTCTTGATCCTTCAACTTCATAATATTGTTCATTCATAACAACATCATTTCTTATCCAAATGCTAATATGGATAAGAGGTTCTTCAAGAGTTAAGCCCTTTATATACCTCATCGCTTGAGGGATCTTCTTTGGATCGTCAGAGCTTGATCTTCAATTGCTCTCATTTTCTCTTATCTTATTATGAGTCAATATTCTTCTTGTGTGCACTCTTCTTAGAGTCTACTAAAGGTAATAACTTCCTTCTGGAACACATTCCTCGAATGAATTAAACCCACGATCCTAGGAGGACATTCAAGGTGGTTATAACAATATCTTATTCTTATTCGATTTCTTTGTCATAGCATTGAACACTTCCTTTTGGTGTCTTCAAGGATGACACATGAGGTATGAGATTATATTTAATAGAATCTACAATGATTCTCTTGGCTCTAGAATTAGCCTCCTCTCCCTTTGGCTCTTGTAACTTCTTTAGTGAAATACGGATCTAAGTCAATTTCTTCAAGGATCACAGAGTTCCTATACTTATTTCAATTTATATTCTTCCCTTCAAAATAGATTGGTCAATGAATCAAACATCTCTTTAGGTGTATTTTAGAAAGACACTTATGGTATAAGATGATCCTCTTGGCCTTGACCAAGTTCTTTTTGTGTAAGGCTTTAGCCTCATCTCCCTCTGGAATTGGAACCTCTCCACTTATGTAGGTGTCCAATTCATTTTCTTCAAGAACCAATGAGATCCTATAATTCCATGCTTGGAAGTTGTCAGCTTCACCAAGCTTTTCATCATGCTGGTGTGATTAGTCATTTTGAAATGAGAACCTCAAATGTAAATAACAAAAGATTAGATCTTACTGATTTGAGGTGTACGTCCTGGTTTTGGATCTGGATGATCTAGGGTTTTTCAGAGAAACCCTAATTTTCAAAACTTGGAATCTTTAAGATATGATTGGATCGAAATATGAGCCTCCTCAAGGAGATCTGAGTAACATCCTCATTTTCGTAAAACTATGATCAAGATTGCAAAATATCTGATGCCCTCGTTTTCTTCAATTTCTTCTGCAGAATTTCCTGATATTGTTTCTGCAATATATCCAAAAGTACTGCTCCTCTATGTTTGAAACTTCATCCTGAGGTATCCTCATTTGTCCTCTTTCTATAATCATAGGTTTGAGCAGAATTGGTTTCACCAATTGGGACTTATGAGAGGTTTCCCAAGGTGACCTGTTTCAGGACTGTTTAGTATAACAAACTTGTATAGACTGCCATGTGTCACTATTTCACCTTCGGGGTCTGAAAATTTCACCACAAAACTTAAAGTCCATTCCATATCTAAATCATCTTGAGAAATTTAATTTGGACCTTCGTATCCTGAGATATAGCAATTCTCCCACGGTGTCATGTTTAGGGATGAATTCTGGGAGAGCCCAGAACCATGATTTGGAGGAATCATATATCCAATCATATAGTGAATTTGAGGCTGAAACATTTACACAAGGTACATCAAGAATTTATATTTGGCCTATAAACATTTCGGCTCTTGATCCTTCTCAAATATCGAGATATAGTGAATGTACAAAAACTACTAGTTTTAGTATTTTAGGGTTTTTAGGTCCGGGGTCAAATTAGGGTTTGACTCTCCCAGAGTTTTACCCAAACAAAAATTTTGATCTTGGTCTCTAAATTTATATTTTGATGAGGAGAGAAAACATATGCTGGGCTCACTCAAAAATTCCGCTTCTGTGAAAATCCCTAATTTCCTGCAGTAGTGACAGGTCAAAAACTAAAAATGCCCGGAATCAAATTTTGCTTCAATAGAAAGATGCGCCCTCCAATGGAGAGTTATCCTAGTGTCATTTTGTTGATGATATATTGAGAGAGACCCAAAAAGTAAGAATTCCTAGCTTCTACAGTTGCACAGTGTCTTCTTCTCAGGTTAGCTTTGATACAATGTTAGATTTTTATCATTTAAGCAATATGATCTTAGGATCTTATCTAAGAGAATAACATGCAAAACAATACTCACAAAATACAAGAGACAAGAGAAACAAAGATTTTTCCTTGGGGCAACCATAAAGGAGAAAACCCCACAACTTCCTCAGGGATGGAATGAGCACCAATAGAAAAAGTAAAACCCAAAGACACAAAGATGATCTTCGACAACTCTTCTCTCTCTCACTTGTTTGAGCTCCTCTTCTCTCACTCATGTGCTAAAATTGAGTGAGTGTGTGTGTTTCAAAAAGAGAGACTCACTTTCTATTTATACTAATTTTCCACTTGACAATTACTTACCAGGGCCGAGTTCACTAGGAGAGTCTAATAACCCTAGTACCCCTCAACTATGGGGACTATTTCCCTGGCTTACAATGGAGGGTTAACCTATATGAATTTACATTACTTAACATGCACAACAATTATCACAAGAGACAATAGACATAAAGACTTTTCCTTAGGGAAAGCATAAAGGAGAAAACCCTGCAACTTCCTTAGATATAGAATGAGCACCAATAGCAAAATTAAAACCCAAAGACAGAAAGATGATCTCTGACAAATGTTCTCTCTCTCACTTGTGGGAGCTCCACTTCTCTCACTAATGCACATGAGTGTGTGTGTTTCAAATAGAGAGGCTCGCTCTCTATTTATACTAGTTTTCCACTTGACAATTACTTACCAGGGCCAAGTTCACTAGGAGAGTCTAATAACCCTAGTACCCCTCAACTGTGGGGACTATTTCCTCGACTTACAATAGAGGGTTAACCTATATGACTTTACATGACTTTATTATATTAATGATTCTCCCAATAGGAACATTGGGGTACAATGAAATACAAATGATTCTCCTGATAGGAACATCAGGGTACAATATAAGATATACAAGTGAATACATTCTGAAGTTACAAATACATCAAGACGTTTTACAAGAGGAAGAAAAACATGGAGCACCATAAAGAAAATCCATAGAGCTAAGGAGACCTAAAATATATTCAAGATATGTAACATATATGAGTCACATTAGTGATTCAGAACCCGCCACCTATGAGGAAGCTGCTAAGCAGTAGGAATGGAAATATGCCATGGTGAAAGAATACAAATCCCTCATGAAAAATTATGTGTGGCAAGTGGTTCCCAATCCGAAAGGGAATTTTGTAGTAACTTTCAAGTGGCTTTATAAAATCAAACATGCAGTTGATGGTAGTGTTGAAAAATATAAGGAAATATTTGTGGCTCATGATTTCTCACATAAATAAGTAATAGAATATGATGAGAAATTCACTCCGATGGCCAGGTACACAACTATTCAATCCATGATTTATGTTGCCTAAGTTTTCTTGTGGAATATTCACCAGATGGACGTGAATTCAAAACTAACTTTGTCAACGGTGAAGTTGAGGACAAAGTATACATACAACAAATTGAGGGGTTTGTATTTCATTGGAAGGAGTCCCATGTATGAAAAATTATGAAAGTCTTGTATGAGCTTAAGTAAGCCCCAATATCTTTCTATTTGATGATTGGAAACTACCTTTAGAGGTTGGGATTATCCAAAATAAATTTCGACCCCTAACTGTACTTCAATATTGTGAAGAACCAACCACTTATTTTGGTTCTCTATGTTAAACACTTGTTCCTTACTAGAGAGGAACATCAGATAGCTCGGTGCAAGAGGGATCTCACTTCAGAGTTCAAAATGAAATACTTGGGTCTTATGCACTTTTTTGTTGGTTTGGAATTTTGGAAAAGGAAATATGAGATCTTTATTTTACAAGGAAAGTACACCGTTGATGCATTGTGAAGATTTGGCCCTATTGGACTGTAACTCATGTATACACCAATAGTTTCTAATTTGAAGAAACTACATGAATCAAATTTCAAATCGAATCTAGTGGATCCTACCGTGTATAAATAGCTCATTGGATCCTTGATGTATTTGATACATACTAGAACAGACATATGCTATGCTGCGAGTATCTTGAGTCAGTTCATATTTGAGCCAATACATAGAATTAGGTTGCTTCTAAGAATGTAATTAGATAGCTTCAATGTATTATTTCTTGTGGACTCAGATATGCTTCCAGTGGTGAGTGATGCTACTTGGTTATGTTGATTCTAACTGGGGTGGTAGTATTTATAACCGAAAGAGTACACAATAGATATTGTTTTATCTTGGGATCAACTATGACATCTTCTTCCAGTAGGAAGAAAAACCCCATAGCCTATAGTACTGCAAAAGTAGAGTATATTGGAGCCAATAATTCTTTCCAAGAAGTGGTGTGGATTAGGAAGCTACTTGTTGGGTTGATCAGTGAGAAGCTTGAGATTATTGTTATTGAATTTGACAATAAGAGATGCATTAAGCTCTCAGAAAACCCCATGTTTAATGATAGATCAAAACACATTGAGATGAAATACCACTACATAAGAGACATGGTACAGAGAGGTGTTGTAAGAATTTAGTACATTATTAACGATGATAAGTTAGTAGATATGTTGACTAAGACTCTATCCTTGATGAAGTATAGGTACTTCCAAGACAAGCTTGGGATGGCAGAGAATGCCTCCCTCACCGAGAGGGACTGTTAAAGTTACAACATCATGAGTCATTCTCCAAGTCAATCTTGTATGCCTGGATTGAGCCTCTTGTGCCAATGTAGTGCATTAGGTAGACTAAGTTGGAATCAAGAAACTTGGAGTAGAATCTTGAGTTAGACTCAAGAATGACTAAGACTATGTGTAAAGGTTAATCCTCATGTGTTAAGGGAAATGATTTTTATGGAAAAGTGATGGTGCTATACAATCTTGTTTGTCAAGACAGATCCTCATGTGTGGTGCATCATGTATTGAGGTAATTCTTTGCAAGTCAAAACATGAATACTGTGTGATGTACTACTAACCATGGTATTAGAGATGATTAATTTATTAAGTCTCCTCTAGAGACTGGCCACCTATAGAGTGAATTACTTTAGCATATGAAAAATTGGAATGATAATAGAACAAGATGTTCAGATAACTAGAAATATCTCCTCAGTATATTTGTTATGATAAATAAATTAAAATCGGCACAAGTTGACCATGCAGATAATACAAGAGATAAAGATAAGATGTGATAAGATAATAGAAAACTTTAATTGTTCACTTTGGTGATTTTAACAAGAAATAATTTTGTTAAACAAGAGAGAACTTGAATTGTCCACTTTAGTGATGTTAACAAGAAACTCTCCAGTTAAAATAATTGATTGGTTGTTAACAAAGAAGATCTAATGAGTGTTTGCATGATGACACTTGAGTCAAACTAAAAATGACACTTGAGTTATAACACTTAAGTTATGACACTTGAGTTAGCAACTTAACTAAGTGAGGCTAGCATCTAGTTGAAGGGAGAGTTCATCCTCAAGTTAGAAGAAAAAGATATAAGCCAAGAATAAGAAGGAATGCACACTTGTTATGAAATATTTGATGAGATCAATGTGAAGAGCGATTTATCTCTTGAAGGAATTCACTATTTTGTGCATGTGACCAAAAACAATGAATTGGTTTTGAGTTGTATATACTATTGGGTTTTTCTCTTAATCTATATTCTCTCTTTCTCTAATATTGCACCAGGTGTGCATGGTATTTCTATCTGATATTTCACTAGGGATGTTTGGTATTTCTCTTTGATATTTCATTAGGGGTGCTTGATGTAATATGCTCATTGTAAATATATTCTTTTCTATCTATCAATATACTAAGGAATATTTTGCTGGGGTTTTCTCCTTTAAGTTATAGAGCATTTCCCTAGGGTAAATTATGTGTCATACGTGACTGTTTATACCTCTGATTATTCATTGTTTTTATTCATTGTTTTCAAGTACTATAGTAATTACACCATTAAGATAAAAAAAAATTAACAACTACTTGTTGTTATGGAATATAGGGGTTCCTTTACAACGAAAGAGGAATCTATGAAGTTCTAGAGCTATTATGATACCCAAAAAAAATCCTAAATTTAGTGACATTTATAGGGGTAGGCCAATTAGCAATTCCCTCCATATTTGTAAGATCAATTCTAATTTCCCCTCTATTGACCACAAACCCCAAATAGACTAATGACTTCTAGTTGAACTCACATTTCTTCAAATAAGCTAGAAACTGATCCAATGTTAGTTTCTATATCACCTTCTTGAGATGTGGAATGTGGTCTTACAAGGTAGCACTAGAAACTAGTATGTCATATAGATATATTTCAACAAAATAATCTAAGAATGGGTGTAATAAATCATTCATCAAATGCATAAATGTGGCTAGTACATTGCATAAACTAACCAACATTATTAACAATTCATGTAGACCTTTCCCAGTGTTGAAGGTGATCTTCCAGGTGTATTCTTCCTTCATTCGCACCCAGTGGTATTCTGATTTCATATCCAACCTTGCAAAGTACTTGGCATCCTACAGCTAGTACAACATATTATTGATCCGAGGAAGAGGCTATTGTTTCTTAAGTGTGATTATGTTCAAGTATTTGTAGTCAATTCACATCCTCCACGTCCCATCCTTCTTGGGTACTATGATTATAGGTGACCCACTAGGTCAGGTGCTTGTTTGGATTATATCCTACTCAACAACTATTGTAGATACTTCTTCACTTCATATGTTTTTATGAAAACCTATTGATACAATCCAATGTTTGATAATGGAGAATGCGACAATAATTGTATCTCATGCTTCACCTCCCTCTTAGGTGGTATCCACTGAGTCTCTTCGAGCACTTATCTGTATGCCTACAAAAGGGTATCCAGATGATGTTTCTACTCTTTGGTACATCCCTCCATGGATCCCTTCACTTGTATTGATTCACCCTCTTGTTGATTTTGTCTTAAGAAAATAAATACAAACATCCTACTTGAATTGACCATCTTTTTCATGTGGTTGGAGTTTTTTTAATGTAGTTCAATGCCATGAGAGTGGTCGAAAGCATGATACATCCACATAAATAATTCCAGGGATCCCATTTGAAGTGGATACACCCTTCATCACAAATATCAAGAACAAGACCCTATATGACCCAAATAATTGAACCATCAAGCTCAACCTAGTGACATCATGGCCACATAATCTCTAACTAATTGAGATAACCAAAGGGGATAATTGGGTTCGAACTTACTAGAGAGATATTCAATTTACCTTTGTGCACATTGATGATGAAATATTTCTTATTCTTGATCAAGTAGTATTGGTTATATCTATCCATGAATATCACATCCCTCATATACATGTAGGGGATTCTAAAAAATACACCACAAACATCCAAGGGTGCTATGTCTACTTCCACTTCATTAAAATAGTCTACACTTATAGAAAAATTGTTCTTGCACTATTCTGTGAGTCTGAATTCTATATCCTTATTTACCCATCCCAACGGGTAGGTACTGTGAAGATCACATACTTCCAATTATATATTACGTAGCATATATTCTACTATGAGTTTTTGCTATGAACCAAAATCAGATATAACATCAATCATGGTCTCCCTAACTTTGATCTTGATATAGAAAAGTTTCTTCATCTCTTTCTATTCCTTCAGGTGAAGGATACTCAAATTCACCTCCTTCTGCACCGTGGTATAGATAATATTCTCATCCACTTTTGAGTTGCTTTCTAACTTCTTGCTTGAATTTTTGTTTAGAAGCTTCTTCTTCTTGGCATCATTCTTGTGGTTCTTGGGGTTTAGCTCTAGATGTAGCTTTCAACACTTTTCTTTAGTGTGATTATTGATGTTACAATGGTCATAGTGGTTATTATGATCCTTGTAATGATTTCCATGGTTGTAGAATTATTCTCCTTTCCTTCCAATTCTTCTTCCCATCCTTGGTAGCATCTTATCACTTTTACTATTTTGAACCACTTGGTTGTCCTTTCTTTTGGCTTATGTTTTCTAGGTACTATGCTTGTACACAGGCGTCATAAATTGACATGGGCTTGAATAGAATCACCTGCCTCTATATGTAACTATATAGTCTCCCTAGATACTTATGAGTACATTTGGGGTCTTGGGCGAGATACCCAACTTGTATCCATATTCTTGAACTTAGTGGTGTATTCTTGCATAATCTTCCCTTTCATTTTACCGAGGTGATTCTAACAGATTAGTTAGTCCTCTACATAATTAATCAAGCAAAATTGGGGCTTGATGGTGGTTTTAAATTCCTCCAATTTAGTTTATGGAGGATCACCCTCTATCATAAGTGCTTCCATGTGGCTTTCCCACTAGGTTAATGCATGGAGTTTTATCTTCAATCAGACAAATGATATATTTTGGTCCTTTGTTGTTTGATGGATGCTACAATAAAACTCCACATATTGTAAGAAGTGACTTATTTTTTGAGTATCGATCTCACCTTGAGAAAAATTGATTTCAACTTTCACTTCCATATTGAAGAGATACTAGGAAGGAATATTGGTACTAGAACTCAATCGCTCTCTCTCAGGCTCTTTCACTGCCTCATTTTTTGGGTCTTTTTTATCTTTCAATTTCCCTTCATATCCAAAAGCTGAACTAAATCCTCCAAAATCTAGAAAAGGCCCAAACTCGCTCTTCGGATCCACCTCGTTCATTGACATCTTGGGTGAGATATCATCGAATTGTATTTCAAGTGTTGAAAATTGTTGCTCATAATCATCCTCTGCTTCTTGAACAAACTTTCTTCCATGGCTAGGGTTTGAGTATTTTTTTTATGAACTACTAGATCCTACAATTACCCACAAAATAGAATGATTTTTTTTTGGTAATAATATGATCCATAAATTATCATGGATATTCCATTGCATTAGTTCTGCACGACGTATCTTACAAGTTAATTCATTGTGTTAATTAATTATGATAAAATGCTGAATACAATGGAACTGAAAGAGAAATAACTAGAGAAAATAAGTGCACAATCCACACAATAACATAATATATACCCTAAGAAAAACAACTATGGGGAAAAACCCAACCACAAATGAGGACTATGACTTTCTCTTTATGTCAATTTGCAAATACAAAGGAAATGGTATGTTGTATGGAGTTAGCTATGACTTTGCATCCATAATGGCTACTACATGATATTCTATATATTATATTTTTATCTAATATCCACTCACGTGTTGTTTCTCAACTATGGAAAAATAGCATACATCAAAAGAACGAAACCCCCTTCTTCTCCTAATGACCTGGCATTTAACATAGATCGATAATGATTTAGAGCACTCAAATAGATATGATTCGTAATGTTTTTTTATTTGTAACTAGGGGAATCTCCAATTGGAGCTGCGTTGGTACTCGTGTGACATGGGATCTAGGGATCCATTCCTGCTACCACTATACCTAGGTGCCCCACACCCACCGCAAGACATGGGACACAGGTAAATCTGGGTGGGATTTGAACCTATGACCTCCAATTTACAACAAGTGACTTCATAACAACTAAACCACTAATGAGCCACACACGTGCAGGTTGATATGATTCACAGTGTTAATCAATGTAATTAAATGCATTAATGAATTAAAGCATGATAAGATATGTGTAATTAAATGCACAAATTCTTTAAAAAAAGATGCTAATCCATCAAGAAAACTAAATGGATCCTTTCTAAGCATGCGTGAATTAATTCCTAAAATAAAATGAATTAACTAATGAAATCAACTACCCATGGGGTGTAGATAGGTGTATTTTTAGGCACTCTTTACATAAGGTCACCGGTATAAAACTCCGTGGGTCTTACTTACAAAAGAAAAACTAATAAAATCAACTAAGAAACTAGTGTAAAATGTTTACAAAATAATGAAAATGTGTTATGTAATATTTTTTCTGAAAAAAAGTAAGATTCAAACATTAGGCGATTAATACAACTATAATTCATACTTTTCTAATTCCCAAGTAAATTAAATCAGTTTCTTTTAAAGTGCAAAAAGGAATCTCCAATTTCATTTAAATTCATATTTTTTAATATAGTAAAAATTATTGCTTCCATTAATGAAATATTTTTGTTGGATAAGGTAGGAGGGAACTTTGTGTCTTACAGGTTTTCTTAAAATGAGCTAAGTAATTTTGATTTATTGCATGATATGAAATATTATTCAAAACTATTCATAGAAGCAATTTAAGTTTTAAAAAGAAAGCATTAAAAAGATTAATGACTAAAGATGAAAATCATATTTTTGTACAATTTAGTAAACATAAATAAAAATAATATTTACAGTCCTTTTTATTTACATATTGTATAGTGTCCAAAATCCAAAAAAATATAGAAAATAATAGTGAAGATGAATGATAAACATAGAGGAAAGACGTAGGTATGTCCCAATAAGATTTTGATTAAATTTTTAATTTGAAAAATCATAAGGTTATAGTAGGCCACGGTTACTTTCAAGCCTTGAGAACAAGAGGCTTATGAGACCCTATGTTTCTATCAAAGGCTTAAGTTCATCTTGATGAAACCCAAACATCGAGAGTACACCCCACTCATATTGTCATGAAGGTAACAAGCATGCATGAAGACATTAGTTGTATGCAAAAATATAAACAACAAAGTACATGAAACATGCCGGAAGCCAAAATGTACATCTGGTGGAAGGACATTATGCCTTCACCCTAATGGATGGACCTAAATGTGGTATTACCTACCACCATTGCACTCTTAGGATATTGGACAAATAAGCATGGAATGAGAATACAATGCAGAGCCTAGTAGTATATGCTTCTTGACTCCAGTGTGAGATATAATTTTTGTGTCTCCTTTGTCTTGAACTTATATGATGCACACAACGAAGGATAAATATTTTGTTTTCCAGAGGGTTTTGAAATGTTGCTGCACCATTTGACATTTGATTTTTTAAATGATGTTGAGCTACAAGTAATTGATGCTCACCCCAAACATGGTTCAAAAATATCAAAATATAACATCCTTTTTATGCATGGCATCCCTAGGTATCTTACTAGGATGTTTGAACTATTGTCATATGTCCTCTCTTTAAATAATTTTTCTAATGCCTATTTATGGCTTGATGACAACAATATGAAGAAGGGAAGTGAAGCATTTAACAAAAAATCGATTGAATATGTTTCTTGTTATGACGTATTCTTTTATAGCTCAGCCAATAATCATGTTTCGTTTTAGAAAAAAATTCCATGCCACTCAATGTATTTGGATTTTTTTGTAGAACATAATTTCCATGTAGATATCATAGAATCTCCTTCTAGGTTTATTCACTTGAAATTGATATTCAAATCCATTATATCTTTGTGCATGATAAATGAAGTTGATTCACTAGATTAGTATTCTTTTACTTCTTGATGATTATGCAATTTGGCAGTGTCCCTTAGAAGCTAAAAATTGAACTCTCATGCAACTATTAATGAACTATATTTAGACACCTTCCCGACCTTCTTGTAAATTAACTAGCTTGGGTTGAATTGCAATGGACATAGGTAGCAGTCTACCGAATTGAATCCATTCATAAATTCAATAGAAAATTTTCTTTAAGAAATATTTCATATTCCCACAATAGCATAGACCATCTATAGGCCAATATGATTTGTCCTTCTTAGTCATATCATCCACAAAATTATGGTGATATGCATGTGCATGATATATTATAATGAATTCTACCTTCACATATCAACCATCATCATTTAGGGTTTGCTTTTTTGTTTTCCCATGCCACATTTCATCTGTGCATGCACAAGATTTTTTTTTCATGAATATCCATTACGTTGTCTTTCCTTTGAAGCTTTCTACTAGTTTTTTCTCTCCACATGCAACAATTTATTGAGGCACCTACCTAGTATGGTGTTCTGATTAGAAGAGTTTGGTGGTGACACCCCTATGTATGGTGCCACTTTGTATGGTATGGATACCTCCATGAATTTATTTATTTTCCCTTTGTTACTCTTCCTCTGTCAACAATTATGGTCATGCCTTGCTTGTGTGCAATCATTCATCTCTCATGCACTATGTTAGAGTATTAATTGGTGTGTGGGCATTTTTTTGTTTCTACTATTATACCCGTTCCATATGTTTTAATTATGTATATTAAATAACATATTCTTTTTTCATTCTATCCATCCTTTCCATGTATCTCTATGTTCAAGTGTGCATATTTTACTGTCCCCTTCTTAATTTTCCATGCCTTAGCGGTTCCTACATATCATAAAGGAACATTTTATCATAATAGTCTATGTGGATACCCATTTTGGAAACCCTGGAATATCATGTTTATTCCTTGAAATTCATTTCTTATTTTTGTTAGGATTTCTTTGAAGTTGTTTCAACGTTTCCCTACTTTACTTTCACTATGCCTCTTGCCTAGCATGTTCCTAGCATGTCCATTTTTCCATACATGAGAACCTATGGGTTAATGAAGGGAATAACCAATATATTATTCGTTGATTTCCCTCTTGATAGCCATTTGAGGTCACCATTTTCTCATTATACCATGCACCTTCGAACGTTATGTTGACAATAGAGGTAGACTTGATGGCTTATTAATTATATATTATTTTACATATAAAAGGAAATCCATTCGTATCTAAGAAAGGTATCATTCGATGAAGGGACCGAGGGATAGATGGTTATGAAAAAATGTTTTTTTAATGATATATATATATTTTTTGCACAAGGGGTAAAATGTAAGGGAATTTGAATTAGATAATATATCGCAAGTGGATCAAAAGAGAATAATGAGGATTTAAAAAAAAATATAAGTGGGGGACTTAGGGGATGATCTTTTTAATTTTAAAAGGGGAAATGGCCTAAGCATGAGGGTAAAGAAAACATTTCAAGACAGTAAAAGGGAAGGATGCGTTTTAGCGAAAGGAGGGGAATCCATTCATAATATTATTCTAGAACAAAGATTAAGGGAAGGGGATATATTGTTTAAGAAAATGTGGAAATTGGCATTTTTTTCAAAGAGAAGTCTGGGGAGATTTTACTTTCCATTTATAGTCATGATGAGAAAATTGGTGATGGGAAAAATTTGTTAATAAATGGATGACACTCTTTGGAAAAATTTTAGTGCCATGACGTAAAATAATAGGACAAGGACAAACTTTAACCGAGTGATAAAATGGTCAAATTTAATCAAATTTTGTGAAACAATTATGGACATGATCAAGACTTTGACTAGAACACAATGGTGTAAAAATCATGTCATGAAAAAAAGTATGGAATGAAACGACACAACCTTAAAGATTGACACAACTTCACTATGATGACACTTCATGTGAAATATGTGAAGACCAAATGATGACGCAAATGGCCAAAGTAAGTATGGATGGGAAGAGCATGTCACTCTAGACACAGTGTTGTAGAAAAAATGACAAGGAAAATAAATATAATATGTTCATCTGAGTCATCACGGTCTTTGAATTAATGGATTAAATACTTTGGAATTTTTTTACTAACATGACACAAAATACTCAGACAATATCAAACTTGGATTGAGTGCGAAAAGGGTTAAACAAAAGTGGATTTTGTGAAACAAAATATGGAAATGATTATTTTTTCATCAAGACAAAATGGTGTAAAAATCACTTCATGACGACATGTATGCCATGAAACATGTCTTGTACCCAACATACTTATTATTTTTTAACTTCACTCATTAGAAAACTTAGTGTTGTGACTGGATATGCAATCTAGTTGGCTACATACCTCTTCACTGACTCTCCACTCTCCATACTAGTCGAAACCTGACACTAAATCTGTAGTACTCATTCTTTGATTTAATTTCCACCATTTCATGTCCAGCTACAAGTTAGACCTCCAAACTTACCTCGACCATGCTTGGGGATATTTTTTTCAATCAATTAAGGAGAGGTGGGTTTGTTATAAATTTAACATTCACATTCCCTTATAGTCATTTTAGACATTTTTATGTATATATTTGTATATGGATAAATGCATGTATAAGTATAGAGTGACTACACTCATTTTAAATTCCTCATCAACTTCTTCTAGAAGCTCGTCATCGACACACACACACACACACACATTATAGAATTATAAAACTACACCTTATAACATAGACTAACCTAACACTTAGCTAGGATACGCTATTGGCCGTCAATGACCCCCAATCACAACTCCATGCTAAATAAACATGTTTAGGGTTACCATCATGGAACTCATAAACATGGGGTATTATCCAACTAATCTACCACAGGGGATTCACCTTGTTGAGCAATATCTTACCACATTCATTCATAAAGGGGGGTTTTTAATTGTGAAAATAAGGTCAATATACTGTAGGTATTGGGGGGCAGGGAATAGGGTATGGGGGGTTTATAGGTATTGGGGAGGTATAAACGGGGTTTCTAGTAAAAATAAGGAATATATTGTAAAAATAATGGTTTTTTAATTTGAAATACATATTGGGAGGGGGGCTTAACAAAATGATTTTTTAAGTAATTATCAATATCTAGTGAAATTAGGGGTATTCTTTAATATCCCATGAACAAAGGTGATATGACATGCTTTCACTAAGTGAAGACCTCATGTAATATACCAACTTAGAAAATATTGGGTTCATCCCCAAAAGATGAGGTGTTGTCCTCCCAAAATTATGGTAGTTACTGGTTTTAAGGAGCATGTAGGAGTGTCAGATGGAATAACTCTCGAATTCTTATTATTTCTCCATAGAATTCCTTTATTTATACATCTACGATGACTCTTGGGATCACACATCCGAGAGTCTCTTCATATTCCTAATATTTACAATAACGTATAATCCCGACGGATTATATTCCAACAATCCCCCCTTTAATATGAAGGGGTGTTAGTAAGTCCGAGCATGTTTCTGAATCTTTCAAACTTTTCTCGTCCAAGTGCTTTGGTGAAGATGTCTGCAACTTGATCATTTGTGGAACAATGTCGAAGATGGACTATCTTGGCCTCTACATGATTTCGAATCAAATGATACTTTGTATTGATGTGTTTGGTTCGATCATGGAATCTGGGATTCTTAGCCAGCTTGATTGCAGAAGTATTGTCGATCAATAATGGAGTGGAGTTCTCTTGTTTTTCTTGCAAATCTTCAAGTATCTTCCTGAGCCATACTATTTCTTTCATTGCTTCAGCTGCAGCCACATATTCTGCTTCTATTGTTGAATCTGTCGGAACTAACTGTTTGCGTGATCTCCATGAGACAGCTGCTGATCCAAGACTCATAGTGTATCCAGAAGTTGATACTCCTGTATCCTTATCGCCATCAAAATCTGAATTTGAGTACCCAATAATTTTGAAGTCATCCACCTTAGAGTACTTGAGTCCAATGTCTTGAGTCCCCTTCAAGTATCTTAGAACTCTTTTTGCAGCTGACCAGTGTCCTTCACAAGGTTTATGCATGAACCTTGAAAGTATGCCAACATCATAAGAAATATTTGGTCTAGTTGTTGTAAGGTAGATAAGTCTTCCTACAAGTTGTCGATAATTGGTCGCATCCTCAAATTCTTTTCCTTCGCTTGATGTGAGCTTCATTTTCTGTTCCATTGGAGTAGAGATAGGGTTGCATTCTTTCATGCAAAATTTGTCTAGTAGTTCTCCAACATATTTTTTCTGAGATAGGAATATGTACTTAGGATGTTGAGTGACTTCAATTCCTAAGTAATAGTGGAGATGTCCCATATCTGTCATTTCAAAGATATTTTTCAAATCTTTCTTTATGGATGCTATATAGCTCTCATTGTTTCCTGTCATCAAAATATCATCTACGTACACCACAAGATACACAACAGATCTTCCAACTTTCTTTATAAACAGTGTTGCATCATCAAGATAAAAATGTTTGAAATTTAACTTCAAAAGATGCTCAGTTAATTTTTCATACCATGCGCGAGGCGCTTGTTTTAGGCCATACAAGGATTTGACAAGCTTGCATACCTTTTGTTATTTTCCTTTCACAACAAAGCCTTCTGGCTGAGACATGAAGACATTCTCTTTCAAGTCTCCATTCAACAAAGCAGTCTTCACATCCATCTGATGAACTTTCCACCCATTCTGAGCAGCTAAAGAGAGTAAGTTACAGATGGTAGCCCATTTTGTTGTAGGAGAAAATGTTTCTTCATAGTCAATTCCTTCCTTCTGTGCATAGCCTTTTACTACAAGCCTCGCTTTGTGCTTGTCAAGTGAGCCATCTGATCTGTATTTGTTATTGTACACCCACTTGCAGCCAATTGGTTTGGTTCCAATGGGA
>LPNX010842948.1:621475-641867 GCA_001517045.1 Pseudotsuga menziesii | reverse complement strand
TGATGGAGTCCCACGAAGCCCAACACTGATCTGCTGTGTGTCCAATATTTCCACAATGCTTGCACTTCAAATCTGATCTTTTGCTGGAGTTGTTTCTGCCTCCTCTACCTTTGAAGTTTCTTCTTCCTCTGCCTCTCTTGCTGCTTTCTCCTTTAGGATGATCATTTGATTTGATCTTCCTCCACCATTCTGGATAAGTGTCTTTGCCAATGAGAGTGGCACCAACTACAGATGCTATAGATTACATATTCTGTGATTGAATCTTGCAACTAAAACAATAGGAGAAAAAGAAGAAAGAGTAAAGGTGCAGGTCTAAGTCTCTTCCACCTTCCTCAAGCTTTACAAAAATGTCAATGTCTCTGCTATTGTCATACAAAATTTGGAATACAAACTTAATCCTCTCAAGCCTACAATACTAACTTTAAATATGCTTTTCAATGGCTTTCAAACTAGAAAATATGCTTTCAATAAGTTCATAAGCAAATTTTTAGCACTAGAAGAACCGCTCAGCAATTCGCCAAAGGAAATACCATTGTTTGTGAACTGTCACGCAGATACCTGAGATGTACAGTCCTCACACAGGTGATGTACAGTCCTCACGCAGATGTACAGTCCTCACACAGGTGATGGTGAGGGAGAGGCACAGTTCTCAAAGAAACACATGATTAGAATGCTCTCCATGTAGTAGCTTCAATGCATCTCCATAAAAAAATAGGATGCACTCCACACAAAATATAGGGTTTTGAACAACAACAGTCAACGATCTCAGCTATTATTGCAACCAATAGTCAACAATCATCTCAGCTCTTTCAACTCAACAAAGAATTGGATGCAGTAGATATCCTCCACTTCCAAATTTGTGATGGCACACCACACTCTTCAACACACCAGTGGAGAGAGATACCAGTTCAACATAGCATCAAAAGAGTGCCTTCACGCAGATATAGTAGCTCCAGTCAACGAGCTGCAGAATACGAGCAGCTCAACTCTTAGCTCCAACAATTCAATCTTCAACGCAATCAGTACCAACAATGTGGATGTTGCAGCTTATGAGTTCGTAGTAGTCTTCTCACATAGTATGTGATCACAACTTCATTATATATTCCCAACAAACAATTGCAGCACTGAACATAAAGCGTTTTACCTCCACGCACTGAATAATGGTGCGAGTCTTCACAATTGTATGTTCTCCACTAGAAATCTCCAGTCACCAATATTCAGAGAGATTGCAACAACAATACGACTTCAATAGATTTAGTCTTCAATAGATTCTCAGCTTTGAATACTGAGATGTCCTCTTGGCTGGGTGCAACACTTAGTGTTCCATAGTAGCTCTCAAAATAAACCTTCATACGAAATCACAGCTCACACAACATGATTTCACATATATCATGTGGATTTTTCCATTCTCAAGGATAAAACACATGGCTTCTACAATGAAGATGATATGGATGGAGGGGGAGTGTAGATGCTTGTACAACTCTCTCAATGCAAGCATGGAGAATATCTCAAATTAGACTCGTAGCAGAATAATACACATAATTTGTGGCACACAAGCGAGAAGGACAAACACATGCAGATGAAGATTGACATGGTGGAAACCTGGAATAAATATGGTAGAGGGTAGAATGGAGGTCTGGAAAGTAGACTGCATGCAGAAATTCTTGAAACGTCTACTAGCAAGAGGATGCAGAGGGCATATGCCAAAGCTGACCCGATAAGCCTCTTCAATGGAAGTGAGTCTGGAAGATTGAAAGCAGGAGAATCGCAGGCATGTAGGCAGGAGTTATGGAGCTCTGATACCACTATCAGATGGAATAACTCCCGAATTCTTATTATTTCTCCATAAAATGCCTTTATTTATACATCTACGATGAATCTTGGGATCACACATCTGAGAGTCTCTTCATATTCCTAATATTTACAATAACGTATAATCCCGATGGATTATATTCCAACAAGGAGGAATCCTAACATGGTATACTCTGCTTGGTAGGGTTGTGTCCTCACTCAATAATATAATGAAATTGGACATTAAGGGAAACAAATCCCACACTCTAATTTTTATCTATTCTCTCTTCCAACCATTATTTATATAAGATTGGATTTCCCAAAGAAGCTTCATTTGTTTCTCTTATTACACAACTTGGTATGCAAGTTCATTCACCTCTCAGATTGAAAAATCCTTGGCCACAACTGGGGGCATGGAGATGGGTTCTTCCACTCAAAATAAATGATGGAAATGAGGGGTTTGAACTCCCATATCCTTGGTTCTCAACGCATAAGAAATGAGTGGAGAGGTAAGTCCCACACTCATTTCAAGCTATTGATTTCACATTTTCCTTACTGCTGATTTTTAATCCATAGTCCAAAGAGTGCATTTCCCCATGCATTCCTCTTTCAAGGTGACACATCACTCTTATGGAGAAAATGATTTGATTGAAAGGATGGAGGAGGAAGTCATGGGATTTCCATTCTCCATAGGGATTATATACTTCAACTTCATGCATTTCTTTAGATTGTATTCACTGAACTATTGAACGAGTGAATACATACACGTATCCATTAACATGATTACTCAATTCATGATCTATATTCCTATAGCTATGGGATTCACTTATATCAAAGTTAATTCTTGTCAATTCCCAATCAATAATTTAGCTCTGTGTTCATTCCCACCTAATGATTTTTATGTTTTGTTAATTAGATAAGCATGTTCGGGTAAAGAGAACCCCATGACCTCTCTGATGTTTCCATGGGTTAACTTAGTCACCGATCATGTGATTCCCAGTAACTAATTCGTGTTGATTTTCTGTTACACATGTAGACATATATTCTGATCCTAGAGATTATAGTCATAGATATATGTTTAGAGGAATATTTACTAGACAATAACATGCATGCATAAAACATCATATCATTAACATAAACATAGATTGAGAATTCAAAAATTAAAACACAAATATATAAGGAAAGGAAATAATTTGTTCCAAGTGCTACTATTCAATGTTCAATTTTTTTTGGGATTTCCTCAATTTCACCCAACCATATATTTGTAGGAAACTCCAATCCTAGTTCCCTACAGTCACCCCCAATCCAATCCTAGTTTCTCTAAGGATCTATATTTAGGAATTCTTAAAGTTCAAATTCCTTTTGGTTTTGCAAATCTACATTCCAAGTTAGGGTCCCAACTTAGTCAAATCACCCTACTAGTCTCCATGGTTCAACCTAGCTAGTACTACTACCAACCACAACTAGTATTTTGCCCTATATAGTCAATATTGAATCCTACCAAAACCCATTTTTAAATCCTATTTAGAAAAATATTATTTCTACCGGTAGCCAGATCATCCTCCTACCAACTAGTAGACAACACCTCAATGCCCACACTTTATGGTTATAAATATTTTCAATCAAAATTGGACTTGGTTCTATTCATATGCAACCAGATAATAGAGGATAACTCCTCCCCTTCATATGTTCATGTTTTTTTTTCATTACTAATTTCCTTTCTTTTAGATTTCATAAATTTCCTCCGTCTTCATAATTCTTCATTTTTGTTCTTTGATGTGTATTTCTCTTCTTTTTCCCACCAAGAGAATTAACCCCTTAGAATTCTTTCTCCAAATATTTTATGGAAGCTTGAAATTTACTATCTTTAGTTAATTCCTTAAAAGATGCCACCTATGTGGGAGTTGCAGTTCTAGAAGAGTTTCTTCATTTCCTTCTTTTATTCTCTTGTTATTTACTTTGTTCAATTTTATATTTCAATTTAATTTGTTTTTCTTTTTATCCTTCTTAATTCTTTTTGTTTAACTTAATTCTTTTCCTCGAGAGACCAATACCCCTCATTCATCATTCATCCCCCACATAACAAGGATATTTTAAACATAGTTCAATAAACAAACCAAATACATAGCACTATTAATTATATAGTTCCATTGTTTACAAGACTTAGCTGCATACAAGGGTTGCAACTCGATGGTATTAAATGCCCTCCCCCTTGACACAATAGCCTCAATGGTGTTACCAAAACTACACATATCATTCATGGAATAGAGATGGATATTCCTCTCATAGTTTATGCTCGATATCCCATGTAGATTCCTCGAGATAAAAATGCTGACATTGTACCTTTACCTTGGTGATGGCCCTACTCCAGAGCACAAATTCCTTCCTATCTAGGATGCACAATGGTTGTAGCTAGAACTCCCCTTTTGGTTCTAGTTGTATCACACGCCAATCAATGAGGTTATTAGTATCATGTACATATTCTTTAATAATGATACATGAAATGTATTATGTACTTGAACATTAGCTGATAGAGCTAACTGATAGGAAACATGTCCGACTCTAGCTAAGATTTCAAAGGGCCCATAGTATCATGGAGAAAGTTTAGAGAATTTTCCTAGATTTAGTGACCTTTTTTCTTTTACTTTAAGGTACACGTTATCTCCTTCTTCAAATTCCTATGAATTTTTTTTCAATTATGCATAATTATGGTGGTCTTGTTCTAATTTAAGGTCTACCTAGCCTTATTAACAATGTGTTCCAATTATTTTAACATGTAAAGGATGAGCATAATTTTGTCCACTGGGTTGTCCCATGTGATAGGAGTGTGGCACTTCCTGCCATACATAATTTCAAAAGGGGCCATCTTAATTAATCTACGGTATCCATTATTATAGACAAACTCTTCTAGGTGTACATATTTTCATACTTTTTAAGATTATACATTACATACATTCGGAGCATGTCTTCAAGAATATAATTAATAATCTCTACCCGTCCATAAGTTTGAGTGTGATAGGAAGTGCTCATGTTTAACTGAGTACCCAATCATGCCAACAAATCCTTCCAAAAGTTTGATGTGAACTTTACACTTCTATCTAAAATAACGTGTTTAGGAATCCCATTCAGTCGGAATATCTCTTTTAAGAATATTTGTTCCATATTAATAGCTTTAAAAGTTGATTGAATAGATCATTGATTTTATGTAGGGGATACATTTTATTTATAGTTTCCTTGCTTAAGTTCCGATAGTTGATACTTAATCTTAAGGTTCTATCCTTCTTCTTAAAAAATAGAATTGGAGATCACCATGGTGAAACACTTGATTTGATGAAACTTTTTTTTATAAAATCCTAGAACTACAGTTTAAGTTCTAATAATTCATGGGTTCTCATTTGATATGGTTACTTTGATATAGTTACCACTCCTGGGACCAAATCAATGGTGAAATCTAGATCCGTCTTGGGAGACAATCCAGGTACTTCTTCAAGAAACATGTCCTTGAAGTCCATCACTTCAGGATAATATTCCAACTTAGTCTCATTCTATTTTCCAACATTTTTCAATTGTACTAGATATAACTTACATCCCTTTTGTGCACCCCGTTTTAACTGTTAGGTAGATATCTACCTCTTTGATACCTTGCAAGGTATGCCATTTATAATTTTGAGATTCCCTTTCTCATATTCACAATGAATGTATTTGTGTAGAAATTAAGGACAAATTTATGTTTTTCTAACCAATTCATTCCTATGATCAAATAATGGGATCCCAATGGTAAAATATTAAGGTTTTCTACTATCATCATTCCATCTAATTCAAAGACATTATATTTTAAAACATCAAAAATCTTTTTTTGGGCCCTATGGTGAACTAGCCAAGATTGTAGAAACTTTTTTTTTTTGCAACATATATTGGTCAAGAATTCTATGGGAAACATAACTTTTAGAATATCCTATATCAATGAGGACTGAAATGGATTTATAGAAAATTTTACCTTCATCTTCCATTATTTATGACTAATGATCAACCTGTGGGTTTTCCAAAGCTACATAGATATTTGGAACTTTGGCCATATCATTTATTTTATTATCTCCTCATAGATTGCGAAAAAAATGATTAGTCTTACCATTATGAGGGTAGTTCACTTGCTTGTGATTCTCTCTATAGCCCTAATATAAAAAAAAAAAATCAGGTATTAGCTCCTTCAGGTTTCCTTTTGGTATTTCCACAGGCTTGATTTCTACTATGGGTAGGAGAAGATTGTTGCATTTTACTTTTACCAAAAGAATTATTGTTTCTAAAATTATATTTCCTGGTTTCCAATGGTATGGGTTTTAAATCCTATCTTTTGTTGTTCATGTTTTTGTCCTTTCTTATCTTGTATACTTTGTTGGTTTTCCACTGTATGCTGTCTCTTCTCATAATAGATTTTCTACTTGTGAAAGGCCTCTTATAGATATTTTGGATTTTCAAACTCAATTCTATATCAGAATTGTTAAGGTCAACAACTTGAGAATCACTAGATCTTAAATTTTCCCTCGATGTAAGGAACATAACAGAGTAATTCCAAAAACTTGCTAATTAGATCCTCCATAATCATCCGTCCCGCCTTGAGTTCATGAAATCCTTTTATTTTCCTATTATAAAATATTTTTCATAGATACTTCTTTCATAAGCATTCCTTGAATTCCTTGCTCTCAAGGTCTTTCTCCTTGAAATGCTTTGTAGTATTCACATCTCGCTACCAAATAGATGCTTTGGAAGTGAGGTTGTACACAACCAACCAATCATTCATGTTTATGTCAAAATTATAGATTTGAAAGTAATTTTTCATTCCCAATAGCTAAGCTTCAACTTCTTCATCGTCCTTCAATATTCCATTTAAGGTAGGTGCTTTTATCTTCTTAAAATCTCCCTGAAGTTCACTATATATTTTCTTGGGAGGTGATCTTAATGTACTTTCATTGTTTGAACTATTTTCGATAGTCGCTTTGCTCCTTTCTTCTTTTCCATTCTCCACTAATGGAGGCTTTTATCTTGGATCCTTATTGTAAGAACCTTTCTCTTGTGAATCCTTTTTTCCTCCATTGATAAAGGTAGGATTAGGTTGAATAGTGTTTATGATTTCATTTAAGTTTTTTTATTAAAATTGAATTGATATTACACTATTCTTCCAAGGCCTTGACATTGTGATCCTTGAAGTTGTATAGTTATTTTTTCACGCTTCTCACTATTTCCAACATATTTATAGGGGTTGTTGTTCTATGGGATGAGTTCAATTCAACCCATACATTCTCTTCAAGTGGGGATCCTTCTCCCACCCCATCTTGACTGGGTGCATCACTCATTCTTTTGAGATTCTTGTAGGTTTTGAGTTACATGTTCACATTTCAACATGTCTTCTTATTGCTTATTGAAAGTCAAACGATTTATTAGTTTTGTGTGCATGTGTGTGTGTGTATAGGGAATTTGAAGCCATAAGGTCCAAGAGATATAACCTTGGATCTGATACCAATTTTTCATGTACCCAACACACACACACACACACACACACACACACACACACACACACAAATAGGGAAATTGAGTCCATAAGGTCCAAGTGTTGTAACCTTAGCTCATATACCAATTTGTCATGCACTCAACATGCTTACCATTTTTTTCTTTCTTAATACTAATTCATGATACACAATAATTTATAAAGGGATAAGCATATAAGAGCTTACCTTTGCTTGTTAGAACACTTCAAATGTTGCGACTAAAAATGCAATATACCTGGTACATACCTCTTCACCAACTATCCACTATCTAGACTAGTCACAACCTAACATTGAACCTATAGTTCTTATATATAATCATTGTTTGATTTGATTTCCACCATTTCATGTTTGGCAACAAGATGGACCTCATAATTTACCTCAACTATGATTGTAGCTCATTTCATCACTCAGTTGAGAGGCCGACTTGATATAAATTTACCATTAACATTCCCTTATATATAGTTATATTACACATTATTATTTATATATTTATAGATGGATAAACATATGCAGTTATATAGAGTAACTACACCCATTAAAAGCTCCTCGTCAAATTCTTTTAGCAGCTCATCGTCCACACAAATGCACACACACATGCTAACTTCACATGCTAAACTACATCTTATAACAGATGCTAACCTAACACTTAGCTTGGATACACTAGTAGACATCAAATAGGGATCCCTCGCCGCAAATCCACATAAAAGACAATGTGGATAGGGTTACCATCATGGAACTCATGAGTGTGGGGGTTTATGCCACCAATCCACCTACTTAGAAGTTGTTGGATTCGGTCCCAAAAGAGGAGGCATTGTAATCCTGAAATCATGGTATTTATTGCCATTAAGGAGTGTGTAGGATAGTGCTTACCATTCCATGCTCTTCTTGGAAGCACTGCATCCCCTCTCAATTAGTTGATCAAATTAGAGGTTAATGGAAACAACTCCCACACTTTGATTTTCTTGTACACCATCTTCTAGCCATTATTTACGTAATCTCTCCTTTACCAAAGTATCTTCATTTTTTGCTCTTGTCAGATTAATTTCTCTACAATTTCGTTCACCTATGATATGGGAAATGCCTTAGCTGCAACCATAGGCATGGAGAGTAGTACCTCCATTCAAGGTGAAGGATTGAAATTATGAGTTCAAACTTCCACAACCTTGGTGCTTAACATGTAAGCCACAACTGGAGAGGTAAGTCCCTCATAGGTTTCAAGCTATTGATTTCACATTTTCCTTACTTTTAATTTTTAATTTTAATCCATAGTCTAGAGAGTGCACTGCCCCATGTGTTCCTCTTCCATGGTGGCATATCACTCTTATAGAGAAAATGATTGCCCCATGTGTTCCTCTTCCATGGTGGCATATCACTCTTGCAGAGAAAATGATTTCATAGAAGGAAAGAGGAGGCCGATATGGGATTTCCCTTCTCCATAGGGTTTATATACTTCAAATTTTTTCTTTTATTTAGAGTAAGTTCGTTGAACTATTTAACCAATGAATAGACACACATAACCATTAACATGATTCCTCATTTGAGGATCGATGTTCCTATAGTTACGAGATTCATTTACTTTGAAGTTAATGCTTGTAAACGTCTAGTCAATAATTTAGTTTTGTGTTCCATTCCCAATAAACACTTATTATGGTTTGTTAATTAGACAAGAAGGCTTAGGCCAAGAGGAGACGAGAACCTCCCTCACGCGGACTTGGGTTATCTCAACTATGAATCATGTGATCCTTCGTTACTGATTCATGTTGATTATCTATAACACATGTAGACATATAATCATGTCCTATATATAATATTTGTACACATGTGCATCAATCCCTTACGGTATGCATTTTATGCGTAGTTTAATTTTGATGAATCACTGGCTATAAATGTATGCACTTGCATTTCCTTATAGGGTATATATATATATAAAATCTAGATCGTCAAGGTTTCATTTCTTTGGTTTTGTAATTATGTTGAAAGTTATTTTTAGGAATACGTACTTATCTACTAATCCTATGGGTGAGTATTCAATCCCTCACCATGGAGATATACAACTAGCATTTCTACACCCATGATATAGACTAACCAACTTGATTAAATTTAATGTGTTATTTAAGTATAAAATAGATCATTACTTTAATGATTATTTTGCTTTGACTAATGTTCTTAAAACACATTGTCTTATTTTTATATATGATGTTTATTGAGGTCATCTTGTTGTTTGTAGGTAATTTCACATGGGAAGCTCCTTGAATCCTAGGTAACCAATGTATTTTATCATCCATGATTATTTTATATATTATGTCTTATACGATTCTACCCTCCAAACTAATGGCAATGAGATATTTTCACAACTTTTGGGCTCCTGTAATGCTGCTTGTACACTCATATAAGTCAAGGACTCGGCTACCGGCATCCCTTTGTTCTCTTAATTGAACATTTACCTTTTAACGACTCTCACTATTATTAATAGTTTTTATGTAATGAATATCTACACAAAATTTCAGAGGATTGTTTACCAAACTGTAATTATTAATTATAATAGATCGTGTTTCCCAATATGATGGACTTAAATCTAGGACCAATATTTTGTTCAATAATGTGATATCATAAAAGTAACATAGTTAGTTGTGTTTGGGTAGATATCACATGATACAAATTTTTATTCATTTTCATAACTCCTATTGGGGTTCTCTATTTGGTCTTGATCCTCTCAAGGTTCACAAATTACTCAAGGGAAAAAACCAAGCCTATATCATATGATCTAACTTGATTCAAAGAGCTCCAATGGTTCACCCACCCTAAGGCAGTGGAGTGGGTTGGGAACTTAGGAATACATATTAGGATTGTTCAATATTACTTAGCCTACTTGTACTTCTATTTGATATTTATTTTTATCATATTTTTTTACTACTCAACTATCTCATAATATATGTACCATATAATTGTTTACTATTATAATAAACAAGTTCCTACTTTAGTATAATAGATATACATATTAGCATTTATATATCTTAGTTATGTTTTTTCATTCTATTTTAAATCACGTTTCAGTTCTATTTATAATAGAGTATGTCTCCCAATACCACATTTAGGCACTAAAACTCTAGATAAGCTCCCCAATGTAGTAATTAGGCATTAAAAATAGTAATTAGGCATTAAAAAAGTAATACAATTCTACTACACTCTGCTACCCAATGTAGTAGTTAACATAACCACATAAATCTAAAAAAGTACTAGAATATGCTACCCAATGTAGTAATTAGGATAACCAAATAGATCTAATATAGTTATTTCATATTTTGTTTCCCAATGCAACACTTAGGTTAACCATGTAATCATAATAATTTACTTTAACATTATTATCCACAACAATAACTAGATTATAGCATAGATCAATCTCTTATTTCTAGTTCTGCATAACATCACAGGTTTACTGATATTTATATCATACTTTGGTATTACTTTCTAGTTACTATTTTCATCGAAGCCATACATAGGATCAAATCACAGTTTTAGTCTTAATTTATGTCAAATAAAAAAGATATAAATACTTGAATATCCAAACCATGATGAAATAGATGATTCAAAATCAAATTTGCATTAGAGACATTTTTGGACAGTTGAATACTTGATATATTTGTAAAAGGACAAATTTCATGTGGATTCTATTGTTGAGCTTACAACATCAAGAGTCATTCTCCAACCTTGTGAGTAATATCGTGGCAGTAGACTTCTAAGTAATATCAAGTCCTACAAATATCCTCATATGACTGAGGTGGTGATGTTGTAAATCTTGTGAGTAATATCAAGCGGAGTCTTGTGAGTAATATCTAGATAGTAGGTTTGTGAGTAATATTAAGTTCCACAAATATCCTCATGTTGTGAGGTGGTGTACTTTACTGTGTAAAATGGATATACCATGTGATGTATGGATAGTCATGGTCAATAGGTACTACAATCTTACGAGTATGACATGTAGAAATAATAGATCAATTCTATGAGAAATGATGCTAAGAAGAAGCATAGAAAATATATCTTGCTACTAAGAATTCTCATAAGCATATACAAGAAAAATAGAGAGAAGAAAAGAGACCGAATCACATGAATGAAGAAATGAATATTGGTGTGTATCCTTTCATTGAATAATGCTGAATAATAATGTACATAAATAGTACATCCCTCATAGGAAAATCGAGTTGTATGGAGACAACTCATAAAGCTCAAAAAGGTTGACTTACCAAGATATAGAAAATCCCCATAGGTGGCTAAAGCACTTCCCAAATATATCAAGGACCTCACAAATTGGAAAAAGCATGAGTAAGTTGTCAAGGAGATGGAAAAAACATGCTAATCCAAGAAAATGGAGGAAAATTCATGAAGGATGGGTTGGAAACAAAAGCACTCAGTTTCATAGTTTGACTAGCTTTACCTTATCCACAGAAAAGCAGAATAAAGCAGAATCTACTGTAAAGTGCTGCATACTAATTTTGGATGGTCAAAAGGTGGTCAAGATCAACCCAGAATTAAAAATAAATCATTCCTAGGATATAGATGGCATGTATTGACTTTAAGGCTGCAAGTGGATTCCAACTAATTAAGCTAGTGGGTGAATAATTAATCAAATAATGATTAATTATTTTATCCTAAGTTATGAGTGGGTTTAATATATTCCAATACCCCCTATAAGTCTAACTTTATGATGGTATGGAAAAAAATATGGATGCATATAGGGCCCAACAACAAGGCTGTGGTCACCCTTTAACAATTATTATGTCCAGAGAAGTGAGGAAAGAGGAAAAACAACATGGGAAAAATCCTCCCTCAAGATAGGACAAGGCATAAAATGATCATATCATATGGATGCCAACTAATGGAGCTGCAAGTGGATTCCAACTAATTAAGCTAGTGGGTGAATAATTAATCAAATAATGATTAATTATTTTATCCTAAGTTATGAGTGGGTTTAATATATTCCGATATCCCCCTATAAGTCCAAATTTATGTTGGTATGACAAAAAATATAGATGCATATAGGGCCCAACAACAAGGCTATGGTCACCCTTTAACAATTATTATGTCCAGAAAAGTGAGGAAAGAGGCAAAACCACATGGGGAAAATCCTCCCTCAAGAAAGGACAAGGAACAAAATTTCGAAATAATATGTCTTCAACATATCCTTATATTCACTTGAATGAACTGAGTGAACTGCTTCTGGATGGAAGACTTGTTGAAGAAATCATGAACTCCATGATCATGCGTTGGAGTGTAGAACTTGCAAGAAGGAAGAGGAGAGACTCCTTATATCTCATCATCTGATGAAGTAGGAGCATTATCTGAATGATTATTTCTTCTTTCAAAATATGATCTGCAAACATAATCTGAAATGGAAAAGAGACCTATGCATACTCCTTCCCAAAGAGTACAAAAATTAAGACAATTTATTTCCCACCCAATTCCCTAAATAACTGCAAAATTATGATGTGAATCACATGTCAATATTCCAATATGATGTAGAAACTTTCCAAATCTGATATGAGGCTGATAAAACTCTGATATATTAGAAATATTAGCATATGGAACCCAAAAAACAAAGGCTTCAGTGGTTCCATGAGGATATAGGGCTAGACTAGGAAAATTATGAGCAATTGGGGAAAACTGATAGGTGTAAAAATCTGAATGATGGATGGGCATAATATCTGAACCATAAGTGTTTAGAACATATCCAAACATGTTTAATATCAGTCCAAATATGAAGTATATGAAGTATCGAAAGGACATGGATAACCAGCCATTGAAGTATCGAAAAGACTTCAAACCATGTAAGATAAATATCACTGTGTAAGAGATCAATGAGGAATCAATTAGTGAACTTGGGATTTGTATAGTCTTAGGATTATTTAGAGGTATGGTTGATGGTATGGATGGTGGTATTATATGCATCATTACATGCATATCATCCTGCAAACAATATTCTAAATCATAAATACAAGCTTGTGAGGAAGAGCTTCTCAAAGACAAGTCAATATTTAGTGAAAAATCACAATTTTTGGGAGATGAATTTAGTAGATTGAGAGGAGGATCATCAAAGAAAGGATATGATATTTCTAATTCTGATATATCAGAGAATAAATCTATATTATATACATTAGAAAAGTAGATAACTATGGCACTCAAATCATAAGTTATATCACCTTGGAACTGCGTCGTTTGACATTGTTCTGAGGAATCAGCGGGATTTTCTAGTTCTTCTAGAACTTTGATCTTGTGCTTCTCAAGAAGATGAGACATGATGTCCATATTATTATTGAAACAATTCTTCTCTGAATGAAAACCATTGCTTCAATAATAACACTTGGATATTCTCCCTTTCTTCTTAACTTTCTTCATTAAATCTTCATAAGAATCTTCATCTTCAATTTCTAACTTTGGCTTCTTCACAATTTGCTTTTTTTTGGATTTGAAATTATTTTTTCCTTGAACCAAGAGAACATGATACTTGCTATTGGGAGAATAAAGGACACCCATATGGATCAATTTTTCTTTCTCCCTTTTTAGTGAATCGAGAAAAGAATTTAAAGAAGGCATTTTCCACTTAGGAACAACAAGCCTTGTAGCATGAAAAGTAGACACAAAAACTGAGTAATCAAGACCCTATTTTGAAAGAATGGAAAGGATTAATTGATAATATTCTTTCTCAATCCCACATTTATTGAGAATTATAACAAGTGACTTGAAATTGGTGAAGAAACCCTCAAGATATTTGAAATTGCTTGGACTTAGTGAGAATAACTCAATCTCCAATTGATGCACTCTTAGCTCATCTTGAACTCCAAAGAGAGACTCCAATTGAGGTCATACTTGGCTTGGAGTGGTCAAACCATATAGATGAAAGAGTATATCAGGAGAAATATAGAGGAAAATAAATCCATAGGCTTCATCCAACCTATCGTGCCACTCAACTTTCTCAATCATAGCATTGGGCTCATTCTCCAAAGCTAGAGTAACCCTGTACAATCCTCTACTGCGCAATAGAATGGAGATTTTGGATTTCAATTTGTGGTAGTTGAAGGGATTATGAATTATTGATAAATGAGAATCCATATTGCTGCATTGATGTGCTCAAGAATAAACTCTCTGCAACCTGTAAAACAAATTAGGAGAATATCTTGTAAGCTAGACAAGCTCTTCTTCAGAGAGGGATAGGAGATTGGATGCGATTCTCAACTTTGTAAAACTTTATAAACCTTGATTCTCTGATACCATGTAGAAATAATAGATCAATTCTATGATCAATTATGCTAATAAGAATCACAAGAAATAGATCTTTCTACTAAGAATTCTCACAAGCATACACAGGAAAAATAGAGAGAAGAAAAGAGACTGAATCACATGAATGAAGAGATGAATATTGGTGTGTATCCTTCCATTGAATAATTATGAATACTAGTGTACATAAATAGTACATCCCTCATAGGAAAATCTACTTCTATGGAGGCAACTCATAAAGCTGAAAAAGGCTGACTTACCAAAATATAGCAAACCCCCATAGGTGGCTAAAGCACTTACCAAATATATCAAGGACCTCACAAATTGGAAAAAGAATGAGTGAGTTGTCAAGGAGATGGAAAAAACATGCTAATTCTAGAAAATGGAGGAAAATTCATGAAGGATGGGTTGGAAACAAAAGCACCCAGTTTCCTAGTTTGACTAGCTTTGCCTTATCCACAGAAAAGAAGAATAAAGCAGAATCTGTTGTAAAGTGCTGTATAGTAAATATAGATGGTCAAAAGGTGGTCAATATCAACCCATAATTAGAAATAAATCATTCCTAGGATATAAATGGCATGTATTGACTTTAAGGTGCAAGTGGATGCCAACTAATTAAGCTAGTGGGTGAATAATTAATCAAATAATGATTAATTATGTTATCCTAAGTTATGAGTGGGTTTAATATATTCCAACATTATATGATATAGAATTCATGAAAACACATATGGACTATGTAGAGAAAATTAATATGAGCATAGAGATGGAGAGAGAATTCGAATTACCCATGTATGCCACCAAGTGATCTCGAATACTTAAGACATTAGTTGAATCTTAGTTATGATAAACAAAGTTCAATTAATTAAGGAATCAAATCCTTAATTTATGAAAGTGGTTGTTGAAGATGACACTGATGGAGTTACATTTAGTTTTGTTTAGTTACATTCAGTTCTATTCAGTTGCATTCAATTTTGATCAGTTACATTTAGTTCTATTCAGTTACATTCAGTTCCATTAAGTTATTTGCAATTTCATTTAAGTTTATTTCAGTTCAATCACTTAACAACTTAGTTAGAGGGAGTTAAACTCAATAAATTAATGGAGGGAACATACCTTCATTATGGGAGTTAAGTATGAAGCGCCAACTTGGCACCTAGTCTGTGGGTGGTGCATGGTTGAAGATGAAATGTTGTTCTTAGTGTTAACAAGTTACTGAAGCATGCAAATAGTCACTACCTTCTTTGTATGACTGAATTTGGCTTGTTATTAAAGTGTTATGCACTTGAAAATACCAATACAATGTTCCATTTAATCTCTCCTCTCTTGTGCTCTTTGATCAAGCAATATGCTATTGCGTTGTAATATTTATCTGTTGATTATCAATCATACTCTAATATTGTTTGTTGTGTTTTTTATCCTTCGAATCAGTGGACGGTTTTCCTAGGGTATATCTCGTGTTCTATGGTTTGATTTATTTATGTCTTTGTATTATTAATGAGATCTATATGCACTGTAACTGTGGATTAAAGTTTTAAAGTTCAAGTTTCGTCATATTTTCTCAAACACTAACATGGTATCAGATCAAGGGCATGCAGGAGCTTAGTTTTTTCCACACAAGCTAAAGCCTACGTGATCTTGAAGTATTGAGAAAAGAGCTTGAAGCAATGGCATTAATATCCATCCAATCAAAATATCGAATCAAAGGAACATCCAACTTCAACACATGAAAGGAAAGGGTTTTAAGCATTCTCAAGGAGCATGATCTATATTTCTAAATGACCTCAGTGAGTGAGGAGTCTTTATCCAATGCAGGGCGAATTAAAGAGCAAGTCAATATGCACAATTTCTGTCACTTTTCAGGAGACAAATTATGTGGAGAAGTTGTGATCAATCTGTGAGGAATTAGACAAAATGGTTGAAAACCCAATTCCCAAATGGGATGATTTAGCTAAAAATGGAGCAGATTTCAAAAATTCTAAACTTTTTGAGAGATATGATTAAGTATTTGAAGTTGAAACTTTTTAGAATTCATGTTATCGTCGTTTTTCCAAAACTAGATTAATTGGTTGAAGGATTGAGGGATTTATGGATTGAATATTATCCTTCTACAATATATATTGTGTGTAATGAGATCTTAACTCATTAAAAGAAGAGGATGATTATCATTGAAATAATTTTTCCTGAAGAAGAGTATTCACTCCAGGTTGCATGGGATCCAATCTCTCCATAAATAGATTCACTGCCTCCAACATGGACTCAAATTTGCAAAGAGATCAAGATCGAGGGACTCCAGTAATCTTTGAAATGAAGCACAGATCAAGAGGGAGCATGCAAAACAATAAAATATAAGTACTTGCATTTTTATTATATGTTATTTAGATCTATATGTTTATGAATGTTTTCATTAAATACATATAGAGGTTTGTATTCCCGATATTAGGAATTGTGAGCATATATATTAATGGGATGCCTTAAGAAAAATAATTTATTGTAAATTGTAACCGTATTATTATAGAAGGAATGCACATTTTATATTATTGGTTAGTATTTAAATACAATATATAATTATTTATTGTTAAATTATAATATAATTTATATTAAATTAATCTAAATATAATATATTAAATTAATTGTAATTATATTAGTTAATGTAATATAAATATAATTTATATTATAGTTAATAAATTTATTTTATTATTTTATTTTATATTAAATATTTAAATATTAGTTAGATATTTAATATTAGTTCTAGATTAATGTAAATAATATTTTTAATTTTCTTAAATATAAATTATATTTATATAATGAATATATATTTTAAAGAAAAAATATTAATAATAATTTATGTATATATAAATTTAATTTATGTTTAAAATCCAAATTATGAATATATGATTTCATAAAGATATTTTAAATATTAAATAAATAAATGAATTATATTAAAATATTCAAAACTAATATACTTTATTTTCTCTTTTATGAAAGTACTTTTTGTATTCAAAAGTACTTCCAGTCACATCAAATATTATTTTCTTATTAAACTTATTTATAGACATCTTTTCAATTCAACTCAGCCATAGTTACCTTGATTTTAGTGTAAGAGGTGAGTTGTAAATATACCTTCCCCACAAAATGCCTAACTCATGATATTTTATTATATCTCTTTTGAGGCCCATTTTAGAACTCAAAATTTCCCTAATGAGAGCCACACGATTGATTCATGAGATATGAATGTTGTGATTTTTTTTATAAAAATATGAATATAGAGTTGCATGATTATTTTGTTGGTTTGCATGATTATTTGATTATCATATGATTTTATAAAGTCAGATTTTATTTTATTACAATCTGTATTCCAAGACTTGGAATTGTGTTTAGCATATACATTGTTTTTATGTCTTTATCGACATGTTATCGATCTCACGAGTCCATATTTTGCAAGATGATACAGGAATGATATAAGACTTATGTAGGAATGATATATACTGATATATGACTTAAATAAGGATAAAAAAATCCTTCATAAGACATGAAATTTAGGGTTGCATGATTGCTTGATAAGCTGTGAACATAGCACTACACGATTGGTCAGATAGAGGGCTACATGCTTACCTCATGAAATATGAACATGGGGTTGTATATTTCTTTCATACTATGAATTTTTGGCTAGATATAGGGCTACATATCAGTACATAAGATTATAATGGGTTATGATAAACCGGTTGATCAATATCTGTACATAACTAGGTAAATCTTTAATAGTATATTGAGAGTATTTCATGTGAATAAAAGTCATGAGTATGAAATGGTTCTAACCATTAGATTAATAATTTATATTATAGGGAAAATTAATATTCCCTTACCTGCAAGTAAATAAGGACATGAATGTGGAGTCATTCTTATGGATGACCCTGAAAGAGAACAATTCGGGAGGTTCCTATATCTCTTAGGAAGCAGACAAAATATATGGTTCCAATCTATTCTGATAGATGTTAATATTCCTGAAGATATTCTATCGTATTTACATTCATGTGACAAAGAAGAGATTCATATATAGATGAGCATAAGTATCCATGATGGAGGACACAGATTATAATTCTCACATTTACATGATGAGAGGGAGTTTCTAGTCTCGCTAGCTTCTGAAGAACTAATGTAACTGGTTGATGTACCTCCTCTAAAAAGGAGACTTGCATGATGCTCATAATTCAGAAGGAAGCTCAGAATTGTATTCAAGCATCTTGTTATGATTCTTATGATTAGAGGTTTGGCGGTCACTAGATAATATTTACCTTAGTTAAGGAAAATGCGTAGTAGAGATCCTGAATAGTTTTAGGATGATGGATTAAAATTCCATGGCAATCTATATGAATAGAAATATGAAGTTTAGATCAGATTGGGAAGATCTCAAAAGTTACTTTGAGATGAAATTGGTTAGTTATAGGTCCTAAGATTAGTTATGTGCTTTACAATATGTACATAGCATGTGTTGTAGTACCTACTTGGTAAAAGTATATGTGGACTCAAATATGTCTTGGATAGTGAAATAGAGTTTCAAAGATATATGAAATTTAACTAGTATATAGTGATCGAGGAAAGATAACATGTGTTACTCTATATAGAGCATGTTCAAAAGAAGCAAAGATTTATGAGGTTTCTAATCATTTATATCTGAGACATGATACATATCCATAGATGAGCAACATTGCTAGCATTCTTACTAAGCCTATGTTTGGGACAAACTTGGTATGGTACACAAATACTCTTCTAGTTGAAGAGGGGGTAGTGATGTGTTTTCATAGGAAGTAGCGTATAAAGTATCCATTAGTTAGTCATGGTACATGACTCAAGAATCCAGGGGTTGTGATACCTTATGGTGAGAATCCACATGAGCAGAGACATGGTCAAAATATCAGAGACTATTGGTACTCAAGAAGAGTTATAGTCTCGATTGTCAAATAATAGTTAAAAATCTTGGAGAGATAGTTGAGGTGTTGCAGTATAAAGAGACAGATCATTGATAAAGTGGTCAGGCCTTCAAGAACATCACAGAGAATGGAAATCTCAAAGAGAACTTCTCTAGATAGAAGAAGATTCAAGAAGTCAACAAATGTTGAAGAGTGAAAGAAAAGATGAGACTTTCTTTCTGCATGTTATTATACATTTGTTGTATAATGTTGTATGCAATGGATTTAAAATCCATGGACCTCTAGTTTAAAGAAACTTTATACCAGATTAGATCTAGATGATGTTACTATGTGTAGGTAGCTAGTTGGTCTTTGAGAAGACTTGTTGTAGTTTATACTTACTACTAGGTATATGTTTGAGTACCTTTGAGGTACATTAGAATATGCTCTTTATTACATGGAAGACCTATTATATGATTGTTCTATCCAACTATTGTCTTAGCCTAATATAAGTAGTATATTGCAACTAGTACTACAAAATCTAAGTGTAATTTACGTCTAGCACTACAAAACCTAAGCGTATTGCAACTAGTGATACTGAAGCAAGATGTATGTCTGAGATTAATTCATAAGTAAAATGTGTTTTGTAGATAGTACTACTTGCTGAGGAGTAGTGTATTCGGGAAGCTACCTACTAGGGTGAAATACTTGAGCCTACATTCATTAGATGTTCATAGTTAAGCTTTCTAGAAAACCCTATATATGTGTTATGACAAAACGCATTGAGAAGAAGTTTTACTTCATTGAAGTCATGGTCATTTAAAATGAATTACAATACATAGCTACTGATGCATTGAAGCCATGGTCATGTAAAATGAATTT
>LPNX010842948.1:598975-616475 GCA_001517045.1 Pseudotsuga menziesii | reverse complement strand
CACACACACACACACACACAAACACACACACACACATAGTCTCTCTCTCACGCACATGTAAATTATCTCTCTCTCTATCCCCCCTTCTCTCTTTAACCCTCCTTTTCCAACTCTCTCCTTAACTTCCATCTCTCTCTCTCTCTCTCTCACACACACACACACACACACACACACAAAGAACATGTCAGCCTAACTCTCTCTCTCTCTCTCTCTCACCTCCTCCCCATTTGTATAACCATCCTTTGCCATATCACTCTCTATCATTATTTTGAAACCTTTTATCTCTGTAGTTCATAAAAACCTACTCATGACACCAATATACCATTTAAAGACCTACAAAGAACTCGTACAAGGGGCTCATGTGTTGGTTCAAGAACTTGTTGAAGGATGATACACATTAGAACGTTCAACAATATCATGAGTCTTACACATTAGAGAGGTTTCTCATGGTGATTGATCCCTAGAAGTGGTGTTTCTTGTCTAAGGCCTGTTGGCAGCTAGCAACAACCTCTTAATTTCTCAATAAGATGAAGAGAGATCAGCTCTTTCTATGATTTACCAATTCAAAATTATAAAAGAGCACCTTCATAATATTTGATTCTGAAGGTACTCTCAATCAAAGAAAAGTAAAGTGGTATTTTGAAAGTTGGTGAAATCATGCTAGTGAACTTGGCAATTAACAACTGTCAGTTAGTTTCATAATTTTTTCATGTAATTAATTCAATCATTAAGATAAATTTATGTGACTATATATGATTTGAGAAATTCGAAAGCATAGTATGACAAGGGAAAATCAATAAAACACATCCTGTGCTGGTTTAAAAGCTGGATATGGATGAGGTATTACTAATCCTAAGTTCTTAGAACTAAAGGTGATCTCTAAACTTAAAGTTTATATTCCATGTAATGCCTTACTATGATTTTTGTAAATATTATAGTTAATGAATAAGTGATTTTCATATAGGATTTTTCACATATTATAGTTTTATCATTTAAATATCTTATCAATTTAATGTTGGATATTCATAGATAGGATTTTTGAAAGATTTAAAACCAAGCCTATGAAATACATGACATAGATATTTCAAGCCATTTCACTAGTTGTCATGTTAACATTAGGATATGTGATTTCATCACTATATCACATAGAGTGCTACCACCTTTCATGCTAAAACTGGAGAAGACTATTAAGGTAACAGAGTTTACGAAGGGCCATGTATCAAAATGATAATGTTTGTTGTTCGGATTGCTGAGTTAGCACAGAGATGTGGCTTGCACCTCACGATAAATCGACAGCTGTGAACATATGGAGTGTTGGAAGAAAACATACTTGAAGTATAATTTCATTTCTAATGTTATCTCATTCCTGAAGTTGAATCTTTGGAGGTGAATACAACTGGACATCTACAGACTTATACCATTACTGGTATTTTTGTTTTGGATATATTATATACTTCTGCATCTTATCTTCTATCTTATGATTAACACATTATGCTTTGATATATGTGTGTTTAATTACAATTTGCACTTTATTAGTTCAATATCGTATTTTGAACAAATATATCGTTATGATTATGTTTATTAGTATTTTTACTATAAACTTAAGATATAATGATATACTCTTCTGTCTGTTAAAAATATCATTTGTATGTTAACAGTGATTTTATAGAAGACATTATCTTTCAGTTCAAATAGCTATGTTGATAATTAATTATTAATTAATTTCAGAAATATTAAATAACTGTTTATTGTCAGTTGTTTCTTCGGTTCTGTTGTCATATAACAGAGTGACTTATTATTCATAATTTAAATGTTTCTATTGAAATTGTGCTTTTTATTCTTTTTGTTCATCTTTTATTGATTAATAATTAATCTAGTTTCTAGAAATGCTCTCAGCTGAGATATGACATATAGTATAGTTTAGATAAGGTTTTATTTTAGTAAATTCCAATTAATAGCTGGTAAATCAGTTTGTAGAATTTAGTGTCTTTTCACAAGTATTTATATTCAGAAATTTTTTCAAAACATGGAGTCTTTCCTTAAGAAAGCAACCATCAAACAGTTTAGATAGTTGAAGTTAATTATAGGATTTATTTAGGCAACTTAAATAGTTTTAAAATTTAATTAGATAAAAATAACATTAGGATAGGTTAGATTTTGCTGATTTTATTTTCTCCTTAAGAGGAAAATTAGCTGGTAGCAGGACCACAACCTGCGAGGTTTTGTTAATTCAAACACACCGAATGCTGCTTTAAGATGATTGTGTGGACAAAACCTACTTATTGGCCTAGTTCAGAAAAACAGGCCAACAAATGGCGCTAGAAGGAGGGCTTGTTAATGATTAATGGCAGGGAAAATTAATGACAAATTTACAACTAGCCAACAACCTCCAGAAACCAGCAGATCACCGTTTATAAATACTGTTAGGAGCATCCTTGAGCGTGATCATATCACATCCCCATTTACTCTTGAACAAAACATTCAAACCTTGGAAGAATCACGACATATTCTTACCAGAGCATATGCCAATCAGCTTGGCTTATCCCCAATAGATTATGGTCTTCCTAGGAAACAACGACGTAATCCACAGTTGAACATAGTCACTCAGGATTTACAGGAAGTTGATAGTACTCCACGTTATCAAACTAGAAGTCACCATAGACAAACTACTCAAACAAACACTGCTAGAAGACTTACTGTAGAAGACGGTTTTGATCATCCACCTTCTCCTCTAGAATCTCCACCTAATAGTCCATGTCCATCTAATTCAGGAAGTTCATCAAGTTCTGAAAGAAGCCCTATGGAAGGAAACGTGCCTGGAGGGGGAGGAGGTAATCCTCCACCTAATCCAGCCAATCCACAACTCCCTTGGCTAAGGACAACCACTGTAGCAGTCCCTGGAGTACAGCATCCTTTGCCTAAACACTCTGATAAGCTTCTCCCTAAGTTTAACCCAGATGACAAAGAACCTGCAGAGGTTCATGTTGAAAAATTCATGTTAGCTGTTCAAACTTTGAACATTCAGCATGAAGATGTAGTTTGTCGATTATTTCCTCTCACTTTTGAAGGAAGAGCTTCTACCTGGTATTTTTCATTAGTACAGGGATCAATCACAAAATGGGGGGAATTTAATAAAGCTTTCTTAGATAAATTTGGGGAAGATAAAACACCTGCCCTATTAGCCCTAGAGTTGTCTAGGATTAAAATGGAGCCTAAAGAAAGGATCAAATATTTGAATCAAAGGTTTTTGACATTTAAAAATAAAATCCCAATGGCCTCTCAACCTCCGGAAGACATAATTATTGAAAATTATACGTCAGCCCTACCTAAATATTCTGGAATGTTTGTGAAGAGAGCTGGTAAAACAACATTAATAGAAACTTTTGAGGAAGCCATTAAAATCGAGAAGGATTCTATGTCCTATGAACCAGAGAGAAGTGGGAAATCTGATTCTTTTTCTCGTAGGAAGATGGAAAAACCCAATTCAGATAAAGACAAAGCATTCGGTATAGAACAACTACAGAATGCTATTCGAACATTAACCAATGAAGTTGTAGGGTTAAAGAAAAACAATTCTGAAGCTTCTCCTTCTAGGGGATATTTCAGAAATCAGTTTAGACAGAACCCAAATACAAATAATAAGAATACACCACCTGATATAGCAGCAAATGAAGATATTTTCAATACAATTCGAGTTGTTTTATCTTTGTCTGAAACTCCTTCTAGTCAAGAAATAAATGAAAATGAAGAAGAAGAGGAATCAGAAAATGATGAAGAATTAGAAGAACCTCAACAAGTTAACGGTCATTTTTGGGATAGTCTTGTGAAAGAACATGAGATTAAAAGTCCGCCTACAGGACAACATGCATATAATACGCTTAGTATAGCATTTGCAAACACTCCCGGTGCTTCAAGTTCTACTACAAATAATGACAAGAATAATTCACAATCGAATAAACAAGCTCAATCCGGCAAGCAAACTCAAACAACCAAAGGTACCCAAACTGTCCAAAATGCTCCTAAATTAGATTTACAATATGATATCATTGAAGATTTAAAGAAGACTCGTGCAAACATCAGTATGTACGATCTTATTCAAATCTACCCAATGCCTAATAGTCATGTTATAAATCCTGCAGTAAGTTCAATTGTTCCTAATGCAAAACAAAATGTTGCTGCAAATAGTACTAATAATGAGCCAACAACAACTGAAAAAGGGAAAGCAACAGCTGACAAAGCTTTGCTGATAGGTAAAAATTCCAAATCAACCACACCTCCATTCTTACTTACCTTTGAAATTTTCAATAGGAATGTTCATAACTGCATGGTAGACTTCGGAGCATCCTCCAATGTGATGCCTTTATCAGTGTGCAAGAAATTGAATGGAAAATATGTTCCATCTAATTCACAAATAACTCAATTGGACAGGACAAATGTGAAGGTTGTAGGGGAAATGAAAGATGTCTTAGTCAGGATTGCTTGTAACCCTTCGGTTTATCAAATCATCGATATTGTTGTTGCTGATATTCCAGATGCATATGGGCTGTTCTTAAGTAGGGATTGGTCTCAATAGCTGAATGGTTTCTTTGCCACTGATTGGTCGACATTGTGGTTACCTAAGAACGGAAAGTAAAATCAGATAAAGATAAATAGAGAAAGATATATGAAACACACTGTCACAGAATTGCATGATCCTAGTGAACCTGTTTTATTTTCAGATTGTATTATGGGGAATTACATGTATGAATTATGATTTGGTAATTTTAAAGCTGAAAATTATGCCTTACCTGAAAATAAACAGCAATTTGAAATTTGTAACGTGACATCTGTTTCTCCTAACTCTTCACTCAAGGAAATTATTAATGATGTAGATAATCTGAATATTGTAAATATTATAGAAAGTAAAGTAGTTGTGCATAGCTCTATCTGGACTTTATATTTTGATGGTGCGAAATCAAAAGAAGGAGCAGGAGCTGGTTGCCTACTGGTGGACACTCAGGGAAATAAAACCTGTATAGCTTGTAGAATGGAGTTTAGTTGTACAAACAATACAGTGGAATATGAAGCTTTAATACAAGGTATGAAAAAAGCAATTGATTTGGGCATCAAAGAATTAATTGTATATGGAGACTCTGAGATCATTGTCAGACAGGTTCGTAACTCTATTCATTGTTTATCTGAACATTTATAGAGTTATCAACGGGAGGTATGGAACCTTATCTCACATTTTGATGCTTTTAACATAAATTCTGTTCCTAGAAGTCAAAATCAAGAAGCAGATTTGTTGGCAAACGTAGCTTCAAAATTAATTCCATCAGAAAATCTTACATCGAATTTCTTTTCTGTTGAATTGATTTTTAGGCCTTCCATACCTGATAATATTTTTAACTGGCGTGTATTTGACAATGATATACAGGTACTAAATTTTCTAAGGAATGAAGATACCTTTAAAGATGTAGCAATTGACGAAGTCACTCATGACGAAAATATGTGGGATTTTTTGGTAATAAATGATTTTTGTTCAGTTGAAAAATCTCTTGAATAGGTAAAACCAGTCCCTAATTCAGTACTAAGATTTGAAATTTTTTTTGATCTGCAGGATAAGTTTAGGTCTATTCCTAATTTTAAAACAAAAAGCTCTCGAATGAGATATGAAACCATCAATTTAGGAACAGAACCAAATCCCCAAACTATAAATCTTGGAATAGACTGCAACCCTGTAGAAAAAACAGCTTTTTTAAAATTGTTTAAGGAATTTAAAAATGTTTTTTCTTGGACATATGATGAATTGAAAACCTTTAACACACAAGTAATGCAACAGATAATTCCGATTAAACACGAGTCAAAACCTTTTCAACAGAAGTTAAGGAAATATCACCCGTCATTAGAACCAACAATAAAAAAGGAGCTGAATAAATTATTAGCTACCAAAATCATTTTTCCCATCGGACATACTCAATCGGTGGCAAAATTAGTTCCAGTTAGGAAGAAAAACGGGGATATTAGATTATGTGTAGATTTTAGAAATCTGAATAAAGCTTCTAAAAAGGATAACTATCCAGTTCCTCCCATGGAACAAATTCTTCAAAAGGTGTCTGGGGCTGAGATACTATCACTTCTGGATGGTTTCTCAGGGTACAACCAAATATTGGTTTCCCCAGATGATCAATTGAAAACTACTTTTAAAACTCCATGGGGAACATATGCCTACCGCGAGATGCCCTTTGGGTTAATCAATGCGGGATCAACCTTTCAACGGGAAATGGATATTGCTTTTAGAAGCCTAATCAACCATTCAGTTGTTGTCTACTTGGATGACGTTACTGTATATTCTAAACATTGACCTGATCATCTTAATCATCTTAGAAGAGTATTTGAACAATGCAGAAAATTTGGAATATCCTTAAATCCTAAAAAAAAAATATTTGCTATTTCAGAAGGTATCTTATTAGGTTGCGTTGTTTCAAAGAATGAAATCATGATTGATCCTAAAAGAACTCAAGCCATTTCAAAGATAACCTATCCTTCTAGCAAGAAGGCAATGCAGTCATTTCTCAGCAAAATAAATTTTGTGAGGAGATTCATTCCTAGTTTCTCCGAAATAATTCGCCCTTTGCAGAAAATGATTAAGAAAGATGCTATTTTTAATTGGGGACAAACTGAAAAAGAATCATTTCAGAAAATTTTGGAAGCCATCTCAGAAGCTCCTAGTCTCCTAAGCCCAGATTTTAATAAGGATTTCATATTGTATACCTTTGCTTCTGATATTTCATATGCAGCAGTTTTAACTCAATTAAATCAGCAAAACAACGAAGTCCCAATCTCCTTCATGAGTTCAAATTTCAAAGGTACTGAACTTAATTACAATGAAGTTGATAAACAAGCCTTTGCCATTTTTAAAGCTATTAAACATTTTCGTCCATACTTACTGAAATCTAAAAGGAAAATAATTGTCCCTTATTCCTCAGTCAGAAATTTGTTAGTACATAAAGACTTAGGTGAAAAGAGGGCACCTTGGATGACAGCTCTGCAAGAATATGATTTAGAAATTAAACCTTCAACAATATTCAAAGGCCAAGGGCTATATAAATTAGCTGCTGAGGCTGCTCACTTACCTAATGACAAGGCTGAAATTGTTGTTGATGAGGCTTTACTTACCAGGGAAATTTATTTTTATCCACCACCTCAAGATTCTTGGTACACATACTTATGGATACTTTTGGAAACAGGGGCTGCCCCTGATTACTTAGAACCAAAGAAGAAAAGAGCACTAAGATTGAAGGTTGCTCCTTATTTATTAATTGATAATATTCTCTTTCGGAGAAATTCAGACGGAGTATACCTTCGATGTATAGATAAAGATGAAATAGAAGCAATTCTGAAAGAATTACATTATGGACCAGTAGGAGGTCATTTTGGTGGAGAGACTACTACACACAAAATTCTCAGGGCCGGTTATTATTGGCCCACTTTGTTTCGAGATGCCTATACTTTTGTTAGAAAATGCCAAGAATGTCAACTTGCTGCGGGAAGGGTTAAAAAACTTGCTTTTCCTTTACAACCTGTTTCAGTTGAAAGACCCTTTCAGCAATGGCGAATTGATATAGTAGGTCCAATAAATCCTCCCTCATCTATGCAACACAAATACATAATAACTGCAACCGACTATTTTACTCGTTGGGCGGAAGCTGCACCATTAAAAGTTGTAAATACCAATCAGGTTATATTATTTTTGGAATTCTTTATCATAACAAGATTTGGTATCCCAGATTCCCTTGTCTTTGATAATGCTTCATATTTTTCATCAATCAAGTTAACTCAGTTTGCTTTAGAGAAGGGAATAAGAATCAGGTATTCAGCTAACTATCACCCTCATGGGAATGGTCTAGCTGAATCAACAAACAAAAATCTATTGAAAATTCTTAAAAGAACTATTTCAGTTCATCACCGTAATTGGCACACAAAATTGGTCAATGCCCTTTGGGCAGACAGAGTAACTCCTAAGGCTGCAATAGGTAACTCACCATTTTTCTTAGTATATGGAACTGAAGCTATTTTACCACCAAATCTGTTCTTACCTTCATTACAGTTAGCTCAGTCTATCCAAGATGAAGAGTGTCCAGCAATGGAAAAGAGAATTAATGCACTACTAAAGATGGAGGAAGAAAGAGAAAAGTCAAAACAACACTTTTCAAAACATCAACAGATTGTGAAATCATGGTTTGACCAATCCTTTAGTTCTGATCGAGAATTTCAGGTGGGAGACTTAGTTTTAAAATGGGACAAAGTTCACGAAGAAAAGGGAGATCATACTAAGTTTCAGAAACTGTGGTTAGGTCCCTTTGTTATTTCTAAGAAATTAGGTCCAAGTACCTTTCAGTTGCAAACACTTGAAGGACAGTCCAAAACATTCCCAGTGAATGGACTGATCCTGAAAAAATATTTCTGTTAATAATTTCCTGACTTAAAATGTATATAATTTGTTTGCTGTTTGCAAATAAATTTATATTTGTATGTACATAAACTATGATTTATGTCTGTAAATAACTTTATGTTTTTGTATATAAACTGAATTATAGTCCATAGAATTAAGAGTGATGAATAATTCATAAAATTTTCATAAAATTTTCAGCATCATTCTGTTATCTCTGTTAAGCAAAATTTCAGACTGTCAAATTTTGTATATAATCAGTCAGTAATTTTTAACAGCTGTAAAAATAAATGTATATAAATAAAATCAGTTTCTCATAAGTCTGAAACATTATGATACCAGACTGAGATATTTTAAATTTGTTCAGGATGATCAAATTCTCTTAAAATTTGCAAAAGACCTTTAGTGTTTTTATTTGTAAGTGTTTCACAGATTATTCATCATCTTGTCATTTTTCTTATAAAAGTAGGGATAAATTATTTAATATCTTCTTCAAAGCTTGTACTTTTGAAAAATTTTTACAAACCTCTGCCATCAGTGTTAGAAAAGTATTTACCATCTGAAAACTAATTAGGATTTGTTCCAATCAATAAAATAGTAAAGTGAGAGACGGAAGGTCTCAGTAATGAGCCGGTCCGGTAAGAATCACAAATATCACTAGTATGACATTATTAGGAAACTAGTAATGGCTTTTGGTTTTAAAACCAAAAGATAAGGGGTCTCATCACGAGCCAACTGATTCATTTTCTGGTGATATTAATGACTGACATTACCATTTGGTGACCATGCTGGGTAATGATCTCCCATTTTATGAAAATTAAAAGATGAAATTGAAATAAAAACATAACTTTTGATTGAAGGATAGGAGTTCTCATCACGAGCCGACCTAATCATGATCATCAGTGCTGTCTGGAATAACTTCATTTCTGATCACCAGGGTGATGGCTTTTGATTTAAAAATTAAAAGACAAGAGGTCTCATCGTGAGCCTTCTTGCTTATTTCAGACAGCTCTTGTGAATGACACTGTCACATTGGGATACCATACCCAGATAGTAGTCTTCAGGCAGAATTATTGTTTAAAAAAACAAAAGAAAAGAAAAGCAAACAAGAAAAAAAAATTATTATGTTACGGAACAGATTCTGGAAAGTTTTCAGAGAAGTAGATTTCTATACTCTATGCTGATGGTATATGGTTTTCCTTACTACGAAGTACTTTGTTTCGACCAAGATATTATAAGTTTCTCCCTAATTAAATTTCTTTTTCAAAAGATGGAATATTTCTGAGTTATACTTATGAGTATGAATGAATAATGGTTTATGCAGATAAAGAATTTTTGATTGTTTTTAACATGTTTTAAGATTTCGTTTTATTATTGTGTGTAAGTAGAGATAACTGGTTCATCCAGGTTATCGCCATTTGTTGGCAGCTAGCAACAACCTCTTCATTTCTCAATAAGATGAAGAGAGATCAGCTCTTTCTATGATTTACCAATTCAAAATTATAAAAGAGCACCTTCAGAATCTTTGATTCTGAAGGTACTCTCAATCAAAGAAAAGTAAAGTGGTATTTTGGAAGTTGGTGAAATCATGCTAGTGAACTTGGCAATTAACAACTCTCAGTTAGTTTCATAAATTTTTCATGTAATTAATTCAATCATTAAGATAAATTTATGTGACTATATATGATTTGAGAAATTCGAAAGGATAGTATGCCAAGGGAAAATCAATAAAACACATCTTGTGCTGGTTTAAAAGCTAGATATGGATGAGGTATTACTAATCCTAAGTTCTTAGAACTAAAGGTGATCTTTAAACTTAAAGTTTATATTCCATGTAATGCCTTACTATGATTTTTGTAAATATTATAGTTAATGAATAAGTGATTTTCATATAGGATTTTTCACATATTATAGTTTTATCATTTAAATATCCTATCAAATTAATGTTGGATATTCATAGATAGGATTTTTGAAAGATTTAAAACTAAGCCTATGAAATACATGACATAGATATTTCAAGCCATTTCGCTAGTTGTCATGTTAACATTAGGATATGTGATTTCATCACTATATCACATAGAGTGCTACCACCTTTCACGCTAAAACTGGAGAAGACTATTAAGGTAATAGAGTTTACGAAGGGCCATGTGTCAAAATGATATCGTTTGTCATTCGGATTGCTGAGTTAGCACAGAGATGTGGCTTGCACCTCACGATAAATCGACAGTTGTGAACATATGGAGTGTTTGAAGAAAACATACTTGAAGTATAATTTCGTTGCTAGTGTTATCTCATTCCTGAAGTTGAATCTTTGGAGGTGAATACAAATGGACATCTACAGTCTGATACCATTACTGGTATTTTTGTTTTGAATATATTATATACTTCTGCATCTTATCTTCTATATTATGATTAACACATTATGCTTTGATATATGTGTGTTTAATTACAATTTGCACTTTATCAGTTCAATATCGCATTTTGAACAAATATATCGTTATGATTCTGTTTATTAGTATTTTTACTATAAACTTAAGATATAATGATATACTATTTTGTTTGTTAAAAATGTCATTTGTATGTTAACAGTGATTTTATAGAAGACATTATCTTTCAGTTCAAATAGCTATGTTGATAATTAATTATTAATTAATTTCAGAAAGATTAAATAATTGTTTATTGTCAGTTGTTTCTTCGGTTCTGTTGTCATATAACAGAGTGACTTATTATTCATAATTTAAATGTTTCTATTTAAATTGTGCTTTTTAGTCTTTTTGTTCATCTTTTATTGATTAATAATTAATCTAGTTTCTAGAAATGCTCTCAGCTGAGATAGGACATATAGTATAGTTTAGATAAGGTTTTATTTTAGTATATTCGAATTAACAGCTGGTAAATTAGTTTGTAGAATTTAGTGTCTTTTCACAAGTCTTTATATTCAGAATTTTTTTCAAAACATGGAGTCTTTCCTTAAGAAAGCAACCATCAAACAGTTTAGATAGTTGAAGTTAATTATAGGATTTATTTAGGCAACTTAAATAGTTTTAAAATTTAATTAGATAAAAATAACATTAGGATAGGTTAGGTTTTGCTGATTTTATTTTCTCCTTAAGAGGAAAATCAGCTGGTAGCAGGACCACAACCTACGAGGTTTTGTTAATTCAAACACACCGGATGCTGCTTTAAGCTGATTGTGTGGACAAAACCTCCTTATTGGCCTAGTTCAGAAAAACAGGCCAACAAGGCCCTAATAATATTGCTCTACCCTGCCCACTCTCCATCTATCTAGTCTCTCTCTCTCTCTCTCTCACACATAGAACATGTCATGCTACCTTGTTTATAGCATAAGGCCCAAATGATCTTTCTCTAACCCCTCTCCCACTCTCTATATCTCTCATTAACCCTCCTCGTCTCTCTCTCTCTCTCTCTCTCTCTCTCTCTCTCTCTCACACACACACACACACACACACACACACACACACACACACACACACACATAGAACATGTCAGCCATCCTTTCCCATAACGATCGAACATGTTGTACCTCAAATGACCATGTACATGGTGAGAGAATCCATTATATGCTTTTTAGTAACAATATAAATTTGAGAGGGTTACTGGCACACCATCTATCTATTATTGACCAAGGGATTGAGGTCATGTGTTATTTACAATGGTGTTATTCACTATGGTCGCCACTGTCACTACTGTTGTGACCATGGTATCCACTGTTGATACTCTCGTGACCATGATCGCCAATTTCACTACTGTTGCACTAGGGATTGAGGTCATGTGTTATTGACCATGGTCACCACTAAACCTTTTTTAAACCTTGACACCCATCCTTGGTCAGTGTTGGCGGCCTCCTTACCCTCCACTAGCCATAGGTAAGGAGCCTAAGACCTAATAATGGTGCCCATGGGCCTAAGAAGAAAGTAGTGGTGAAGACTATATTTTAAAAATACTCATACATGTGTGAATACCAAGACATTGTTGAAGAACATTAGTCATTGAATGGGATAAATGTTAGTGACTTAATGCTGTAAATGCTAGGCAGCAATGCGCATGCATGTTTATGTGCGTACGTGTAGAAACATGTGCACGTTCCTATACACACGTGTGTGCTCCTAGACATGTGTGTGCACTCTTGTTGCTAGTTGAAAAAAATAGACATCTTCCTTCCTAGGTTTGCTACCAATTTTCATGGGTTTTATACAATTGTCCATGCGTTTGGTGCTCCTGAACTTTACAGTTTGGCTCACACTCGATCATCAATTGGATGCTCTTTGATATATTCGATAGAAGATCACTCTTGGAATCTAACAAACATCTTTAGTGGTCTTGGAAGTTTGTGGATACATTCAAACTACAAGTTTTCATTGCAAGAAGAGATCATTTTGAATAGGTATGGTGAATTGTAAATAATTGTTTTCATTCACAAGATTTGAGATCATTTCATTGATTTATGTTTTATCATATGCCTACAACAATATCTCTCTCATAAAAAACAATTAATTTCACAAGAAGAATTCCCAACTTCACATCTAAACAAGTCTCACATTCTCCATACAATATGAAGTATGCAATGTTAACTAATAATGATTTGCACATGAATATATTTTGATTTCACACAATGATGACATAGATGAAGTTATCTATTGAGACTCTTCAATTTGAAAAAAAACCTTTGAAGCAATCATGGGAGAGGGTCCATATTGAATAGTTCACCAAGTTGTCCATATTCTCTATACAAGATGAAGTATGCATTGTAGACCAATAATTATTTGCACATGAATATATTTTGATTTCATGCAATGATGGCATAGATGAAGTTATCTCTTGAGACTCTTCAATTTGAAAAAAAAAATTTGAAGCAATCATGGGAGACAGTCCATATTGAATAGTTCACCAAGTTGTCCATATTCTCTATACAATATGAAGCATGCAATGTAGACCAATAATGATTTGCACATGAATATATTTTGATTTCCCACAAGGATGACATAGATGAGGTTCTCTCTTGAGACTCTTCAATTTGTATAAAAAATTGTAAGAAATCATGGGAGAGGGTCCATATTGAATAGTTCACCAACTTGTCCATGCTCTCCTCTTCATGCTACATTTATCATAACATTCCTTTGAGCTTGACATGGATGCCTCTACCTCAAATATTTCTCCTTCCCTCAGGGGATTTGCAACCTCATCATCGTGTAATTAGTCAATTTGTTATCTTTAGTTAGTGTAACTTAATGAGTGTAATTTATTCAATTTATTGCCAAGACATCCAAACACCAACTTGTGTCTTCCCTCACAACTAATGTGTCATATTACTTGTATTGTCATCTCGTCCGAACATTTTGGAAATGAAGAATATTTCACTCATCTTCTTGTGACTTTCAAAACTTTTTGAACACGAAGGAAGTCATAATATTGTAGTTGTAATACCTACAAATTTGACTCAAATAGAGTATAGAAATGATGATTTATTTCGAACATAAAGAGAAACCTTTAATCAATGTTTATGTATCAATTCCTATAATTACCATACTAACATATCTGTAATTTAGTTAATTACGTTGGAATGCATCATGTTTCTTGTATAATGGAACTAATACCTTATTTTTTACTTCTTATGTAGGGGTAGACCTCATAGTTTTCATAAAGAAACTTTTGGATATGGGAAACTCACATAACAGAGTAAGAAAAACTAGAAGGAATATGCCCATTGAAAAGGAAAAAGAGGTTAGAGAAAATGCCAGGTTGGAAATGGATGCCAGGTTGGAAATGGACAGAGTGAGACATGGTCTAGACATTTCCACTAATACTATGATCGATCCTAACACAGTTGATGACAGAAAAATATCTTTTTCAAAACCACAGGTGAAGCAGTTGCATCCAACAGACCCAACTCAAATTCCAACATCAACATAGTCTCCAACCAACAATCTATCAATGATCCATGCTGAAGCTCTTGAAGACATATGTATATTGAGAGATGCTAAGTTTCAAGCGTTGGACGTAGGAGTAATGATTAATTTACAATCTCTCCAAGAAGACCACAAGCATGTTGAGCACACTCCCAATATGGACCAACATGTGAATGAACCACCACAACAAAGAATCTATGGGATTTGTAGCTCATGTCCACCTTCCCTATCTCCACTGTCTAGTACAAGAAAAAGGACTCCTAGATGTATCCATGTGGATGAAAGTTGTCTGTTAGGCCTTGAAGGTAAGTTTCCCAAAAACACTATCGATTGGAAATGTAGCAAATTAATGAAGGAATATTTTGAATCCAAAGGAGATGTAGGTAAATGTCAATTATTACTATGTTTGTTAAAGTCAAATTGTTTAGTTGTTGTTAGGAGAATTCTGGGCATAAAGATGTTTATAAGTTCAGAGGATAATAATCGTATTGTTAGAAATCTCCAATTTTCTTTTAATGTGATTGGGAAGACATCTCGTACTAAAGATATTTGCGTGGCTCGTCGTGTGTAATCAAAATAAATTGTAAGCAAGTCCACACGGCAACGTCACCTCTTGTCACACACATCTTACATACTGAAATTAAATAGAAAAACTGTTAAGTACTTTGTTATAAGAGAAAATATTGAGACTCTAGGTGGAAAATATTGTTGGGCTTTTGTTGGCAGGTTTCCTCGTCGAGATATGAAGCTAACTGATGCTGTTAAGGACTTAGTACAAAATTTTTGGCATGATCATACCATACCTTCATCTAACCAAAGAGATGTGATAAAGCTGAGAAAAGGCTCTATTGAATGTGAACCCCACATCAAATACTTCCTTGACACGACACAGACTGAAATCTATGAGATATTCAGGAATGAGCACACACAATTGAACCTAGGCCAAATGTCCTTTGAGAAATGTAAACCATTTTTTGTTCGTATATGCATTGATCGGAACACATGCTGTTGTAGATACCATGTAGAATATGAATATATTTATGATAGATATAAACATATATTTTGTGATTTGCATACTAACATTGAACAGGGCTCCAATGAATTTGTAATACAACCGAATGCATCGAGATATTTTATTGACAGCGTCATGTGTCCAAGGCATGAAGGACAAAAATACTATGCAAAATCATGTCTACATGGGAATTGTACAGGTGCAGTGGGTTTTCTCTTTTGAACTATTGCATTCATAGAAGCGATGGGCATCAATTTGGCAGTATCATCATGGAGATTCAGAGCTTCAAGTACGTAACCTATCAATCAGGGGTGAATCCGCGGACCTGGGTAACACTTTTTGGCAAACGCATTTTGGCAAAAACAGAAAAACGCACCTCGGTCGAGGGTTTAACAAGCCCTCGACCGAGGTTTTAATATCTCGACCGAGGTTTTATCAAGCCCTCGATCGAGGTTTTGTTAAGCCCTCGACCGAGGTATTTCTTAACCCTCGGTCGAGGTATTAAAACCTCGACCGAGGGTTAAGAAATACCTCGGTCGAGGTATGTACCTCGGTCGAGGCACATACCTCGACCGAGGTCCCTCTGTCGAAAAAATTATAAAAAGAGGCCGCGGGGGCCGCGGCCGTCTTTTTTCAAAATTTCACTTTGCAAGCTCGACCGAGGAACGACGAGCGGCGTAAGGATTGGCACCCTGAAGCAACCTAAGCACCCCAAAGCAACCCAACCTCGTCACGATGGCGTCGAAGCCAAGAGGTAACAGTTTAAATAATTTTTTTTCAATTTATAAAATTGGTAAATGTATGTTTTATTTATAAAATTGGTAAATAATTGTTTTATAAATTTATAATTTTTTTTTTTAAATTTTCTAATTGAATGTTTTTATAATTTTCATGGTTAAAATGTGTACCGGCAAGCAGAAATGCTGCCGGATTTTTGAAAATTTGTAGTTAAATTGAATTTTTTTGTTAATTTGTTATATATATATAAATTATGTCAACCGGTAGCGTTTATGCTACCGGTTTAATTTTGAAATGTGTCCCGAGCAAGCCGAAATGCTGCTTGATTTTTTTCAATCCTCCGTGAATTCATGGAGGATTGAAAAAAATCCATAAAATTTTTATTACAAATATTTAAAAATAAAAACATATGAAATTAAAGAAAGTAAAGGCAAAGACATTTAATGTTTTCAATTTTTTTTAAATAAAAAAGTTTAATATAATGTTTGTATTGCAATTCTAAGTAAATGTTTGAATTTATATATGAATAATTTTTATGATTTTTGGCTTAATATTTGATATGATTTAGTTTAATATTTAATATGATTATGAGTAATATCATAATTTCTTTTATTTGGATATTTACAATGTAATATTATTTTATTTAGATATTTACAATGTAATATTGTTTTTATTAAATTGTTTTGTTAAACATAAATAAAATACATTTTTTTTTGGCAAGTAATCAAATTTGTTATTAATTTATAAGTTTTTTTGGAAGTAATCAAATTTTTAATTAATTTTTTAAAGTTTAAAAAAAATACATATTGAATAGATTTTTGATTAATTTTATAAAGTTTTAAAAAAATTGCATATTAAATAGAATATTGTAAAAACAAATTTTTGAAATTTAATTTTCTGTATTTTTATTAGACTATAAACGTGATATGATAAATTTTATTTGGGTTTATTTGTAATTGTCAAAAATAAAAATATAATTTAAAAAATAAATTAATATAAGTTGACATCTATATTTTATGTCCTATTACTAAATCTATTAAAACTTTATAATACAAATAATTTAATTTATAATTTAATTTGTTATTATTAATAACATTTTACTAAAATATATAAGTTAATTAACTATTGACTATCTATATTAATCTTCAATCCTAAGTGTTTTGATGAAAATTAAAATAAAAAATCATTTAAATTATTTTTAATATGGTATCATGTCGTATATGTAGTCATTATTGTAGTGTTATGTTGGAATAAAAAAATTAAAATGTTTTTAATTTGTATTATTTAATGTAATGATAAATAAATAGTTAAATTTGGTAAATAAAATTTAGTAATAACTATTTATCATATGTTGTCACTACTATAAACCTCTTAAGAAGATGAAGATGCGAT
>LPNX010842948.1:570106-591207 GCA_001517045.1 Pseudotsuga menziesii | reverse complement strand
GAAATTGAATTTGAAGATTTCTTTTCATCAATGTTATGAATATATAAACAAATATCACACATTTCTAAGGAAAATACAAATATCATGGCTAGGTTTGTATTGCTATTAATTGATTTAATTTTTTTGTAAATTCATGAAAATTGTAAATTCATGAAAATTGTAAATTGTAAAATTGTGAATTCATGTAAATTGTAAATTGTAAATTCATGTAAATTGTAAATTGTAAATTCATGAAAATTGTAAAATTGTAAATTGTAAATTCATGAAAATTGTAAATTGTAAAATTGTGAATTCATGTAAATTGAAAATTGTGAATTCATGTAAATTGTAAATTGTAAATTGCAAATTCATGAAAATTGTAAATTGTAAATTGTAAATTCATGAAAATTGTAAATTGTAAAATTGTGAATTCATGTAAATTGTAAATTGTAAATTCATGAAAATTGTAACTTGTAAAATTGTGAATTATCTAACACTATGGAATTGAAATTTACATGAATATAAAATTTATGAAATTTATCAATTATCAAATTGTAAACTATGAAATTTCTCAACTATCAAATTGTAAACTATGAAATCTATCAAATTGTAAACTATGAAAATGAAAATCAAATTGCATAACTTTGAAATTTATCAAATTGTAAACTATGAAAATGAAAATCAAATTGCATAACTTTGAAATTATACCTATATCAATGGGATTTGCTTCCTCCATCATAGCTTCATTTGGAATTTTTTCTTCTCTCAAGATTGTTCTTTTTCTCCTCTTCCTTTCTTTATCTTTCTCTCTTTTCTCTCCAATTTTGTTTTGATTTCTTTCATTTATTCTTGTTCAACATTGGTTGCTTCCCATTGTGATTGATCAACAATCCAAATTGATACCTACAAAACAATCTACAATGCTAAATTTGTATTACAAAACAAACATTTTTTTAAAGAAATTAGGCAATTTTGAAGGATAGAGTTAGCTTAGTATGAATTATGTTTATATAGAGTTTCATCAAAAATTCGGGTGGGAAAGATGGTTGGGGTGTCATTAATGTTTGTAGTTGGAGTTTCATTAATGTTTGAATTCACTCTCAGGCTTTTTCTCCAAAGGAGTTTACATGACTAGGACCTCGACCGAGCTAATACCTCGGTCGAGTGCTTAAGAAAATAGATTTATCCCCCATTCAAACAAATGAAAAATTTTCTGTGCCTTGTAGAGGTGTAAACCCTGCCATTCCTAGCACATAACTGAGCGGAGTTGATATCGATAAATTCACTAATGAATCTTCTATCCATTGAGGTATCATACACGCATTTTGGCATTCATATGAAATTTATTTTTTAATTACTTCTACAACTTATACTTAGAAAACCACACTGCAACTTCGAAGCAGCTCAAAGAAAAATACGCAGAGTTAAAAATACATAGCCAAAAAATTCTTTAAAATGCACACATCGCATATCAACATGTCCTCTTCAAAAGGGTATCTTTGGTTTTTCAATTTTTGAAAAAATAGAAAAAATAGCTTTACGTGGACAAATATGTGTTTAAAACGATGTTGAAATCGAATGTGGTCACTTTCGGAAAATAATAAATAATTGTATAATGCGAAAAAAAATAACAAAAAAATATGCACATCACACTGCATTTTATGTAGATCATGCTCATATATATATTTTTTTAAAATTATTAATGCAAGATTGAATTACTCTACGTGGACACGAGCCACTTATTAGCTTCTTCAAATTTTTAAGGTCACACAGTTCATTAAATGCAAAAATTCACACATTAAATGACATCGGAATATTTTAAAAAAAATATCACTATGAAGCCAACATAATATTCTACAATTTATTTTTTTATTGCAAGTCAAAATTCACATGGCATATATGCGTTTTGAGGGCTTCTATCTAGCACATGAGTAAAAACTCAGGTTTTCATCGCCAAATTTGGCCAAAAAGTGTTACCCATCTTCATGGAATCACCCTCAGATAGTGTGAAGGAAAGTAAAAATATTGCATTGGTGAAGTCACAGGTGCAAATGATTATTGCATGTTTTTCCTCTTACACATTAAGTTTCTACATATATATTCTTTAAAGGTAACATTCTAATACAACCCTTTATTTCATGGAAACATGTATGACTATGTGATTTTTTGACGGATTTCTACAAGAAAATAGAGCCTTATGTTCAACATGTGCATGTAGCGCGGCGGTAGAATGAGCAGTACAGAAAATAAGTGACAACTTTCCCATTGGGACCATATTGTCAATTGTGGATTTTGCAGAAAAATACACCCTTTAGCCAAAAAATGAAATTCAGAGTCAATACTACCATTCTATCCAAGTCAGCATCATGGTAAATATTACATATAGGAATGGCCCTAAGAGTAGCATTAACAACAGGATAATACAAAAGGAGACAAAATTTTACATAAGTGATGACAAATTCCATGATCTACATTATGTGCAACATTGTTTTTGAATTTTCTATGATCAGCTAAAGGAGGGAGATATACAGATGGATTAGCATTGGATATGGTCAGATGGTTGCGTGGGCTAGTTAAAAAATGCTCGAGTCTTTCAATGGATGGGTATGTTGCATAACACTTACAATGTGCCACATATATGGAACTACTTTGAGATCTGGCACAGAAAAGGTGAGCATGATGGGGCTGGTGCATGCATCAAGACCACACCATGAAGGGGGGAGATGAGGTTTACGAGAAACTCCCATATCAAAGATGTAGAATCCATAGTTCAATGGTGCTCTACAACAATGTAAGAACGAACTAAAGTGAAACATACATCAACAAGGAAAGGAAGGACAGTCAGGAATTTTTGGCAAGTGGTTGACATAGATTGATCTCGTTCCTATAGTTGCGACACAGTACAAGGAACACGTGGATTTCATTTGGTTCAAAGCTCAAACAACCCCCTATTTGAAATATGGATGCAAAAACTTGCTTTCTTTTGCAGCCCTTGTAGAAGTGGTGAATGGGATGAATGCGAATGCATGGATTGGGTTGATGATTGGGATCGTGTGTCACTTGCAGTAGACCCATGTGTAGTCATTGAAAAAACCCACTTAGAGGAGGTCCAGTCAGCGATTTTGATAGACTACGACCATATCTCAGATCTTGTACATCCATGACACATATATGCAGTTGTTGCCCCGAAAGACAATGAATGGGGCACATATTATTCTTTGGAACGATGCATTCGAGGTAAGCAAATCCTGAACGGATCATTGATTGATGATGAAGGAAATGAATATCTTACAAGGGTGAATATCTTACACTATATGGGAAATCAAGGGTGGTTAAGGGTGAATATATTACACTATATAAGAAATCAAGAAGAACTAGTGGGCATATATTCATGGATTATAGACTAGGTTCTGTGGTTTATCACTTCACAAACTTGATTGTTGGCACAAACATCAATCTACAGACAATGTCAAAAAAGAACTCAACCAAGGTACGTTACTTCTTGCCTCATTCATAAAATGATACATTGATGGAGACAATTAAAACCAGAGAGGATCTAGATGGCTATATTGAATGAGATTGGGTAATTGCGCTTACAGTCCTCTTACACTACCACACTAGCCTAACGTTCGACCACTCCTACCCTAAACGTTTGACAACTTTTATGAGATGACTATTTATATATGTTAACCACTCCTCCTTCAACTTTCACAATGTAGTTCACATGCACAATGAGGCATGGGCAGGGATCGTGCACCATTTCCAGGGTTGCATGGACCCCACTGGGGTGAAACCCTAGTTAGCATAATATGGACTGGAGGCATGCCTAGGCTGTGTAAAGTTGGGTGGGAGGATACCCTGGCCTTAATCCCATGCCACGATCCCAATGTAACTAGTGGTTCATCGATCAGAGCCTCGATCAACGTTCTATGGTGAGTTGCAGTAGGCCTGCAAAAGTCATTCAGGAACGCCTAGGCCAATTCAAGGTCTAAAATGGGCCTTATAAGAAAACGTGCCAACGATAAATTTTGTGAGTTGGAATTCAAGAACCAATAGAATTTCAATAAAATGAGTCAACCATATTGGTTTAATTGACATATTTGTCATAAAAGAAAACTACTTTTTTTGTTCGTATTTTCGACATATCTCCTTGTGTTTTTACTAAAATTCTGAGTAGGAGAGCTTGTTGGATGCGGAATTTAATTTTGCATCCAATGAGTACCCACAATGCATACTTTTGGCGGACCCCACTACCCCAAAAACAACAAATAGCTCCAAAAATGTGATGATGACATCATCATCATGTTTTTTCAGGTATTTCTTATTTTTGGGGTAGCGGGGTTTGTCAAAAGTATGTAGTGTGGGTACTTTTTGGATGTGGAATTAAATTCTGTATCCAACGATCTCTCCCACTCATAATTTGAGTAAAAACATAGGGATATATGTCGAAAATATGAACACAGACAGTAGTTTTTTTTATTCTTCCTCCAAAATTAATAAGTATTATTTTATTATTTTAAGTATTATTTTATTATTTTCCTTAGGAGGCCCATTTTAGACCTCAAATTTCCTCTAATGTGGGGTTCCAAAAACTAAACCGGGTGGCGATTTCCAATTTCGTCAGCTCCTGCAGGTGTGTTTGGGCATGAATGACATGGAAAAGCCACCCTCAGCTGCCCGAAATAGGGTTTTGTAGGGAAAGTGCACCATTTCTAGGGTTGCATGGACCTCACTAGGGAGAAACCCTAGTTTGCAAAATTTGGCCTGAGCCGTGTGGAGTCGGGGGGGGGGGGCACCCTGGCCATAATATAATGCCACAATCCCAACAGAACTGATAGTTTGTCGAGTAGATCCCCAATCAATGTTCTATGGTGAGTTGCAGTAGGCCTGCAAAAGACGTTCATGGATGCATGGGCCAATTCAAGGCTGGGGTCCAAAAACCATACCTGGAGGTGATTTCTGATTCTGTCAGGTCCTGCAGGTGTGTTTTCACATGGCCTCCATGGGAAGGCCACCCCCGACCACCCGACACAGAGTTTTACAGGGACAGTGCACCGTTGCCAAGGTTGCATGGTGGTTACTGTGGCAAAACCCTAGTTTGCAAAATATGGCCTGAAGGCATGCCTAGGCCTTGCGAAGTCATGGGGAGGCCACCCTAGCCATAATCTCATGCCATGATCCCAACGGAACCGATGATTCATTAATCAGAGCCCTGGTCAACATTCTATGGCGAGTTGCAATAGGCCTACAAAAGTTGTTTAAGGACGCTTAGGCCAATTCAAGGTCGGGGTCCAAAAACTAAACTAGGTGGCAGTTTCCAATTTCGTTGGCTGCTACAGGTGTGTTTGGGCATGGACTCCATGGGATGGACACCCTTGGCCTCCTGACACAGGATTTTGCAGGGTCGGTGCACCGTTTCTAGGATTGCATGGTGGTTATTGGGGCGAAACCCTAGTTTCCAAAATCTGGCTTGGAAGAATGCCTGGGTGCTATTGCGTGACGAGTTCTACCTATCTCTCTTGGGTGATGTGCCTATGTCAGATCTCATTTGCGTATTCTCTCTACTGCTGGCTCTCATTTCTTGTGTTCATCTATATTGTTGGTTGGAAGTTCTTATTGGAAGAAAAATTAAAAGAACATTAACACTTAGCTCGATATGTGTATGTTTTCTGTGAAATTCCTTGTGTGATGTGTGTAATGTTATTGTGTATAATCTATTAATATCAAAAATTTCTCCAATCATATACACTTTTTGGAAAAATGGAACATTGTTCCCAATGTCTATACAATGGCAACTCGTGCCCTATACAAAATATGAAATATTGTGGCAAAATGCCACATTATGGCTAGTGTCCATCGTGTTAGCATGGCCTAGTGAAATTAGAGGAAATTTCAACTCAAAATGGGCCTCCTTAAAAGATTAATAAAATAATATTTAAAATAATAAAATAATATTTATTAATTTTGGAGGAAGAAAAGAAAAAAACTACTTTTTTTGTTTGTATTTTTGACACATATTTTGGTGTTTTTACTCAAATTTTGATCGAGAGATATCATTGGATGTAGATTTTAATTCTGCATCCAACAAGTACCCACTCGGCATACTTTTGATGGACCCCGCTTCCCCAAAAATGAGAAATACCTGAAAAAACGTACATCATCATCACATTTTTTTCAGGTATTTATCATTTTTGGGGTAGTGGGGTTCATCAAAAGTATGTTGAGTGGGTACTCGTTGGATGCAGAATTAAATTCCGCATCCAATTGTCTCTCCTGATCGAAATTTGAGTAAAAACACGGGGAGATATGTCGAAAATACAAACAAAAAAAGTAGTTTTTTTATATGATACATATCCCCAAATTTATATTAAAAAAGGGTTTAATACCTATACACTATTTCAAATTTAAATCAATTTCATTAATTAACAAATGTTGGCATGGAATTTGAATTAGAGTTAAAAGGCCCATTTTGAGTTGAAATTTCCTCTAATGCTTCATTGTGCATCTATTTCGTAAACTAGGGTTTTACTGAGTTTCCTTCAATGCAACTCTCACATTGGTGGGTCAAATCTACCAAACCCTCCACTGTGCTAGTATTGGTAGTGTTCCCATATAGGCGTTTCCCATACACACTTTCCATAGCCAAAAACATGTAATCTTGCTGCTCCATTTGTTTTTTCGCTCCCAGAACGAGAGTCACCAAGTGTCCCTGAACAACATTTTCATGTGACTTTAAACTCAACATAACTCGTCAACTGGAGGTCAGATTGAAGAACCATTGAATCCGCTGGTCCTCTCCACCATGTTTGCATGTCCTAGTGACTTCATTTTACATTGGTTTTGTAAACTAGGGTTTTGCTTACTTTCCTTCAATGCAACTCTTGCATTGGTGTTTCAACTTTGCAAAACCCTCCACTGTTCCAGTCTTGGTAGTGTTCCCAAATTGGCATTTCCCATACAAAATTTCTGGAGCCAATGGCATGCAATCTTGCTGCTCTGTTTGGGTTTTTGCTCCCAGATTGAGAGTGACCAAGTGTCCATGAATGACATTTCATACGACTTTAAACTCAGCATAACTCGACAATCGGAGGTCGAATTGATAAACCGTCGACTTCGTTGGTCTCTTGGCATGTCATTACCTCTAGGGGGCCTTTCCACTCGTTTGCATGTCCCATCGACTTCATTGTGCATAGGTTTCATAAACTAGGGTTTTGCTCAGTTTCCTTCAATGCAACTCTCACATTCATGGGTCAACTCTGCAAAAAAAATCCACCGTGCCAGTATTGGTAGTGTTCCCATATCAGTATTTCCCATACACACTTGCTAGAGCCAATGGCATGCAATCTTGCTGCTCCATTTGGTTTTTTGCTCCTGAACCGAGAGTCACCAAGTGTCCCTAAGTGACATTTTCACGAGACTTTCAATTCGACATAACTAAAAAACTAGAAATCAGATCGAAAAACCATTGACTCCATTGGTCTCCTAGCATTCCATTACCTCTAGGGGGCCCTCTCTATTGTTTTTCATGGTCCAATGACTTCATTGTGCATTGGTTTCATAAACTAGGGCTTTTCTTAGTTTCCTTCAATGCAACTCTCGCGTTGGTGGGCCAACTCTGCAAAACCCTCCACCATGCCAGTCTTGGTAGTGTTCCCATATCAGTATTTCCCATACACACTTTCCGGATCCAACAACATGCAATCTTGTTGCTCCGTTTGTTTTTTTGCTCTCAGACCGAGAGTCACCAAGTGTCTGTGAACGACATTTTCATGCAACTTTCAACTTAACATAACTTGACAACCAAATGTTGGATCGATGAACCATTGAATATGTTGTTCTCCTGGCATGTCATTACCTCTAGGGGGCCCTCTCCACCGCGTTTGCATGGCCCAGTGACTTCATTGTGCATCGATTTCATAAACTAGGGTTTTGCTGAGTTTCCTTCAATGCAACTCTCGCATTGGTGGGTGAACACTTTAAAACCCTCCACCGTGCCAGTCTTGGTAGTGTTCCCATATCGAAATTTCCCACACGCACTTACTAGAGCCAATGACATGCAATCTTGTTGCTCTATTTTTTTTTTTGCTCCCGGACCGTGAGTCACTAAGTGTCCGTGAACAACATTTTCATGCGACTTTCAACTCGACATAACTCTGCAACCAGAGGTCGGATCGACGAACCATTGACTCCATTGGTATCCTGGAATTCCATTACCTCTAAGCGTCCCTCTCCACCATGTTTTCATGGCCCAGTGACTTCATTGTGCATCGGTTTCGTAAACTAGGGTTTCACTCACTTTCCTTTAATGCAACTCTCACATTGGTGGGTCAACTATGCAAAACCCTCCACTGTGCTAGTTTTGGTAGTGTTCCCATATCAGCATAGCCCATACACACTTGCTAGAGCCAATGGCATGCAATCTTGATGCTTTGTTTGTTTTTTCTCTTCCGGACCGAGAGTCACCAAGTGTCCGTGAACGACATTTTCTTGCGACTTTCAAGTCGGCATAACTTGACAACCAGAGATCAGATCGACAATCCGTCGAATCCATTGGTCTCCTGGCATGCCATTACCTAGAAACCAATAGACCATATACCTAGAATTTATGTACCTACAATACAACAAAGAAACTAGAGTTTCATGAATTACAAGTAGAAACACATAATTGTATGAATTAGAAGTAAAAGCTCATACATGAATTACAAGTATATAGCCAATTAGGGTTTCATGGATTGAAAGAAATTCCCATACATAGAGATGATGCGTTATTTTAGCCTCTCTTGTGTAGAACCACTTAGACCATATACCTAGGCTACAAGAGAAAATAGCAAAAAAACTAGGGTTTCATGAACTACAAACCATAAACCTAAAAACTAGGGTTTATAAATTTATATATATAACTAAAAACTAGGGTTTTATGAAGTATAAATTCACATACATAGATATCATGTGCTATGTTAGTCTCACTTATGTACAAACTAGTGTTTATGAACTCATTAGGCTTATATCATTATATTTGTTAGTCTCACTCAACTAGAAACTAGTAGACTAGATACCTAGAAGAGATGTACGTGCACTACAACATAGCTAGGGTTTCATGACCTACAAACCACAAACCTAAAATCTATGGGTCACGCATTTTAGACATAGAACTAAAAACTAAGGTCCCAAAATGTTATTTCCAGTCAAATTAAATATGCAATAGGTATTCCAATTTCAAGTTTGCAATTAGGAAGACACTTGTTAGGTAAATGCAAGTGGACTACAAGTATTGTCAATTCCAACTTGGTCAATGAATGAGACTGTTGAACTAAATGTATTTTCCAGCCAAGACAAATTTTACTATGACTACCCCAAATAGTAATTTCCAGTCAAGCCAAGAGTGCCAATAAGTACCTATATGATAGTCCTAAAAACATATGGTATCTTGTACATGTTTTTTAGTGGTATTTTTAGTATTTTAGTAGTGAAAATGTACTTGTAGATCACTGTCAAAAATTCTTATTTAAGGCTAGAAATTTCAATGATATACATAGTCCTCTAGGATTGTATCTATGACAAAGGAAGGAAATGTTGATGAGGGATAGGGTAGGTGTTAGTATGCTGGTTCAATAGGAGTTAGGGTAAACAAAGCACACTAATGTAGTTGATATCAAGTGGACATTAATATGATGGAAATGATGGTTAGTTATATGATCATAAATATGGTAAACTAAAAAATAAAAAAATTACACTATCATTCAAATGATCACCTAAATTATAATAAGCTGAAAAAATACTACACAAATTTTAGGAAAATATTTTAATCATCTTATAACATTTTTTGTTTTAGTTTTAGTGATAATTATGATTTTAAAATTTAGCAATAGTCTAATATACTAAGTCTTTAAATCTATATGACCACTAAAAGTACAGATCATGTATGCAAGTCAAACTCATGATAAAAAACAATCAATCGCAAAGGCATAGAACTCTTTGTGCAAATATTGTAATTTCACTTCATTCAAAGACCTATACATATTCTACAATGTTATAGACATCTTATCTAAATTCTTCAAGGTTTTTAATAAGGAAATCTAGTGTTTATATATAAATATATAAAGTGCAACTAATGTGTTTTAATGTTACATAATCTATTCAATATAATACTTAAGGAGAATATCTAATTTTTCTAAATAAATAATGGTTAAAAGAAAAATTAAAAGAACATTAACACTTAGCTCGATATGTGTATGTTTTCTGTGAAATTCCTTGTGTGATGTGTGTAATGTTAAGGGGAATTCGCTAAGTTATTCCACTTTGTTATTGTGTATAATCTATTAATATAAAAAATTTCTCCAATCATATACACTTTTTGGAAAAATGGAACACCGTTCCCAATGTCTATACAATGGCAACTCGTGCCCTATACAAAATATGAAATATCGTGGTAAAATGCCACATTATGGCTAGTGTCCATCGTGTTAGCATGGCCTAGTGACGTTAGAGGAAATTTCAACTCAAAATGGGCCTCCTTAAAAAATTAATAAAATAATATTTATTAATTTTGGAGGAAGAAAAGAAAAAAACTACTTTTTTTGTTTGTATTTTTGACACATCTTTTGGTGTTTTTACTCAAATTTTGATCGAGAGAGCTCATTGGATGTATATTTTAATTCTTCACCCAACGAGTACCCACTCGGCATACTTTTGATGGACCTCGCTTCCCCAAAAATGAGAAATACCTGAAAAAAACGTATATCATCATCGCATTTTTTCAGGTATTTATCATTTTTGGGGTAGTGGGGTTCATCAAAAGTATGCTGAGTGGGTACTCGTTGGATGCAGAATCAAATTCCGCATCCAACTGTCTCTCCTGATCGAAATTTGAGTAAAAACACGGGGAGATATGTTGAAAATACAAACAAAAAAAGTAGTTTTTTTATATGATACATATCCCCAAATTTATATTAAAAAAGGGTTTAATACCTATACGCTATTTCAAATTTAAATCAATTTCATTGGTTAACAAATGTTGGCATGGAATTTGAATTAGAGTTAAAAGGCCCATTTTGAGTTGAAATTTGCTCTAATGCTTCATTGTGCATCTATTTCGTAAACTAGGGTTTTGCTGAGTTTCCTTCAATGTAACTCTCACATTGGTGGGTCAAATCTACGAAACCCTCCACTGTGCTAGTATTGGTAGTGTTCCCATATAGGCCGTTCCCATACACACTTTCCATAGCCAAAAACATGCAATCTTGCTGCTCCATTTGTTTTTTCGCTCCCAGAACGAGATTCACCAAGTGTCCCTGAACAACATTTTCATTTGACTTTAAACTCAACATAACTCGTCAACTGGAGGTTAGATCGAAGAACCATTGAATCCGCTGGTCCTCTCCACCATGTTTGCATGTCCCAGTGACTTCATTTTACATTGGTTTTGTAAACTAGGGTTTTGCTTAGTTTCCTTCAATGCAATTCTCGCATTGGTGTTTCAACTTTGCAAAACCCTCCACCGTTCCAGTCTTGGTAGTTTTCCCAAATTGGCATTTCCCATACAAAATTTCTGGAGCCAATGGCATGCAATCTTGCTGCTCTGTTTGGGTTTTTTCTCCTAGATTGAGAGTGACCAAGTGTCCGTGAATGACATTTCATACGACTTTAAACTCAACATAACTCAACAATCGGAGCTCGAATTGATAAACCGTCGACCTCGTTGGTCTCTTGGCATGTCATTACCTCTAGGGGGCCTTTCCACTCGTTTGCATGGCCCATCAACTTCATTGTGCATAGGTTTCATAAACTAATGTTTTTCTGAGTTTCCTTCAATGCAACTCTCGCATTCGTGGGTCAACTCTACAAAAAAAATCCACCGTGCCAGTATTGGTAGTGTTCCCATATCGGTATTTCCCATACACACTTACTAGAGCCAATGGCATGCAATCTTGCTACTCCATTTGGTTTTTCGCTCCCGAACTGAGAGTCATCAAGTGTCCCTAAATGACATTTTCATGAGACTTTCAATTCGGCATAACTAAAAAACTAGAAATCAGATCGATAAACCATTGACTCCGTTGGTCTCCTAGCATTCCATTACCTCTAGGGGGCTCTCTCTATTGTTTTTCATGGTCCAATGACTTCATTGTGCATTGGTTTCATAAACTAGGGCTTTTCTTAGTTTCCTTCAATGCAACTCTCGCGTTGGTGGGCCAACTTTGCAAAACCCTCCACCATGCCAGTCTTGGTACTGTTCCCATATCAGTATTTCCCATACACACTTTCCGGATCCAACAACATGCAATCCTCTTGCTCCGTTTGTTTTTTCGCTCTCAGACCGAGAGTCACCAAGTGTCTGTGAACGACATTTTCATGCAACTTTCAACTCAACATAACTTGACAACCAAAGGTTGGATCGATGAACCATTGAATCTGTTGGTCTCCTGGCATGTCATTACCTCTAGGGGGCCCTCTCCACCGCGTTTGCATGGCCCAGTGACTTCATTGTGTATCGATTTCATAAACTAGGGTTTTGCTCAGTTTCCTTCAATGCAACTCTCGCATTGGTGGGTGAACACTTTAAAACCCTCCACCGTGCCAGTCTTGGTAGTGTTCCCATATCGTAATTTCCCACACGCACTTACTAGAGCCAACGACATGCAATCTTGTTGCTCTGTTTGTTTTTTTGCTCCCGGACCGTGAGTCACCAAGTGTCCTTGAACAACATTTTCATGCGACTTTCAACTCGACATAACTCTACAACCAGAGGTCGGATTGACGAACCATCGACTCCATTGGTATCCTGGAATTCCATTACCTCTAGGAGTCCCTCTCCATCACGTTTTCATGGCCCAGTGACTTCATTGTGCATCGGTTTCGTAAACTAGGGTTTCACTCACTTTCCTTCAACGCAACTCTCACATTGGTGGGTCAACTATGCAAAACCCTCCACTGTGCTAGTTTTGGTAGTGTTCCCATATCATCACAGCCCATACACACTTGCTAGAGCCAATGGCATGCAATCTTGATGCTTTGTTTGTTTTTTCTTTCCCAGACCGAGAGTCACCAAGTGTCCCTGAACGACATTTTCTTGCGACTTTCAAGTCGGCATAAATCGACAACCAGAGCTCAGATCGACGATCCGTCGAATCCATTGGTCTCCTGGCATGCCATTACCTAGAAACCAATAGACCATATACCTAGAATTTATGTACCTACACTACAACAAAGAAACTAGAGTTTCATGAATTACAAGTAGAAACACATAATTGTATGAATTAGAAGTAAAAGCTCATACATGAATTACAAGTATATAGCCAATTAGGGTTTCATGGATTGAAATAAATTCCCATACATAGAGATGATGCGTTATTTTAGCCTCTCTTATGTAGAACCACTTAGACCATATACCTAGGCTACAAGAGAAAATAGCAAAAAAACTAGGGTTTCATGAACTACAAACCATAAACCTAAAAACTAGGGTTTATAAATTTACATATATAACTAAAAACTAGGGTTTTATGAAGTATAAATTCACATACATAGATATCATGTGCTATGTTAGTCTCACTTATGTACAAACTAGTGTTTATGAACTCATTAGGTTTATATCATTATATTTGTTAGTCTCACTCAACTAGAAACTAGTAGACTAGATTCCTAGAAGAGATGTACCTGCACTACAACATAGCTAGGGTTTCATGACCTACAAACCACAAACCTAAAAGCTATGGTTCACACATTTTAGACATAGAACTAAAAACCAAGGTCCCAAAATGTTATTTCCAGTCAAATTAAAGATGCAATAGCTATTCCAATTTCAAGTTTGCAATTAGGAAGACAATTGTTAGGTAAATGCAAGTGGACTATAAGTATTGTCAATTCCAACTTGGTCAATGAATGAGACTGTTGAACTAAATGTATTTTCCATCCAAGACAAATTTTACTATGACTGCCCCAAATAGTAATTTCCAGTCAAGCTAAGAGTGCCAATAAGTACCTATATGATAGTCCTAAAAACATATGGTATCTTGTACATGTTTTTTAGTGGTCTTTTTGGTATTTTAGTAGTGAAAATGTACTTGTAAATCACTGTCAAAAATTCTTATTTAAGGCTAGAAATTTCAATGATATACATAGTCCTCTAGGATTGTATCTATGACAAAGGAAGGTAACGTTGAGGAGGGATAGGGTAGGTGTTAGTATGTTGGTTCAATAGGAGTTAGGGTAAACAAAGCACACTAATGTAGTTGATATCAAGTGGACATTAATATGATGGAAATGATGCTTAGTTATATGATCATAAATATGGTAAACTAAAAAATAAAAAATTACACTATCATTCAAATGATCACCTAAATTATAATAAGCTAAAAAATACTACACAAATTTTAGGAAAATATTTTAATCATCTTATAACATTTTTTGTTTTAGTTTTAATGATAATTATAATTTTAAAATTTAGCAATAGTCTAATATACTAAGTCTTTAAATCTATATGACCACTAAAAGTACACATCATGTACTTAAATCTATATGACCACTAAAAGTACACATCATGTATGCAAGTCAAACTCATGATAAAAAACAATCAATCGCAAAGGCATAGAACTCTTTGTGCAAATATTGTAATTTCACTTCATTCAAAGACCCATACATATTCTACAATGTTATAGACATCTTATCTAAATTCTTCAAGGTTTTTAATAAGGAAATCTAATGTTTATATATAAATATATAAAGTGCAACTAATGTGTTTTAATGTTACATAATCTATTCAATATAATACTTAAGGAATATATCTAATTTTTCTAAATAAATGTTTATGCTATTTATACTATTTATGTGAACTATTATTTTGGGATTATTTAAATGAACAAATTGTAAATATTGTCTTGTAAGTTTCATTTTATTGATAAGTAACACTTTGATGACTTTGGGTTTGAAACCTTCAAATTCATTTTAAATTTTAAATCATCATTTTGAAGAAATATAATTTTTTTATTTTAATATTTTTTAGATAAAAAAAATTTGGATATTATCTTCTAAATTACATTGATAAGTCTCACCGAGTTTGTAACTTTTAAAAATTAATTTGAAATTTTAAAATTCGTGTTATTCGTCAATCTTTATTCGCCCATGCACGAAGCAGGGATACTGCATACCATACACGCATCAATTCATCCCATGAACAGATTATAGAAAAAATTCTCAATTAATGTAATATAGTAACAAATGTAAAAAATTCTCAATTAATGCAACTTAAAAAAATTATGGCTTTCTTATTGGTTGCATTTATTATAAGACTATTAATTTTTAGGCTTAGAATTTTATTATTTTTAAAAAACCTATATTGAATAATATTTATCTTTTTAATAACCTTAATTAACAAGGTAATCAAAGATAAAGTTACCAAAGTGTGTCAAAAAATTTCAACTATTAGGAAAATCTTATAATTCATAAAACATATATGAAACTAATTTTATCATAGTTATAAATACAAAAAACAAATATACCATTTCTTTTAATAACCTTAAATCATTTATTAACAATTTTAGCCTTAATTTATGTCAAATGCATGAGATACAAGTACTTGAAGATCCAAACCATGAAGAAATAGACGATTCAAAATCAAATCTGCATTCTAGACAAGTATGAAAAACCAAGAAATTCCTAGCTCCACTAAAGACACTCCACATTCTAGCATTGAAAAATGTTTCCTCTTTTTCTTTTTAACAAATCCAATCTAGGATGTAGATAAATACTAGTGTAATATTTTTATTGATGTGCGAATTGCTTCCAAATTCAACCTCTTAAACGTTATAGGTGAGTGAGAGGAGGAAAAAGTATGAGAGCACAAAGAGAGAAGTAGAAAAATAATCAATGAAGAATGCAATAGGCCTTATTAATCGCAAGGTCTAGACATAGAAAGTGACATAGGATAAGTGGGTGCATCATTTAAAGAGATTACTTTGAGCACATTAGTATCATTAGGAATAAATAGAAAAAGATTTAGTTTTTTTGAAATACCTAGGAAAATAGAGGAGATGAAGGCCTTCATGGCTCCAAGTAGAAGAGATCACCACGATGAAAAAGCTAAAAAAAAAATGAATAATTATGAAAAAGATTAGCCATTAAAAATTCACTTGAGATACCACAAAACCTCAAGATACAACCCATAAATAACATATAATAGAGGAAGAATAGACATATAAATGAATGAGAAAATATAATGACTTGATTGAAAAAATTTCAATCAAGAATAAAGTTCAAAAAGTAGAACATTCCTTGATAACTAAAATTGCGTTGCATTATCTTAAAAAAATTAACTAACTATGAAACAATTTCATGCTATGACATGGGTAAAGGTGTAAAAACATGATCCCCTAATAAAAAAAAGGAAAGATGCAACAAAAAAGAAAAAAACAATAAAGAAAGAAGATTCCAATAAGATAAAAAAATGATTAGAGAATAACAATGAAGAAAAAAAAAAGAAAAAAAGAAAAATGAAGATGTATATTAGATAAGGGAGAAACATAAAAAAAAACCATGAAGATAAGTACAAAGAAGTTAAATCCATCAAGGACTAATGTAGCTGATATCAAGTGGACATTAATAGGATGGAAATGATGGTTATTTATATCATCATAAATATGATAAAATTAGAAAATAAAAAGTTACTCTTCAAATAATCACCTAAACTATAATTAAGCTCATTAAAAGTATACAAATTTTAGGAATTGATTATTTTGTAGCATTATTTTGGTGTAGTTTTGGTGATGCTAAACTCTAGAATTTAGGTCCAAAGCATAGAGCATTTTGTGCACATATTGTAGTTTTTCTTCATTCAAGACCTTATACATGTTTTAGAATGGGGGTAGACATGTTAAATCTAACTTCTTCAAGGTTTTGAACAAGGAATTCTCTAGGTGATGCATACACACACACAAACATAATAGGTTTTCTAGAGTAAATAATTGTTGATGTGAAGTGAGATACCATCATAAATCCAAATCCTAGGCTCTATTAAGGACACAGACGGATCAAATCTCTAGAGGTGCAAACCTATAAGCTTTGGTGTGTACTATATATAGTCATTTATTTGATTCAAACCAAAAGGCACATATTTTTATTTAAGGTAGGTATATAATACTATTATTATTTATATTTAATATTATTTATGGCCCACATATAATAATTTTTATTATTTTTTATTTTGTTAGGAATGAACATTACAACATCTCCCCCATAATAAAACGATGGGTTGTTTAGGAGGCCTTGCACATGGTTTTAAAACCAATTGGAAGACCCTCCTAAACCATGTACAATAAAACCATGGGTTGTTTAGGAGGGCTTGGCCACATTTTTTTTTGTGGATAATTGGATTTTTTACTTTTTATTATTTTGTTAGGTATGTGTAAGACATTTATTTTGGATGATAATTAAAATTTTTAATTTTCTTATTGTTTTGTTTGGTAGAAACATTACAACAACTACTCTATATTAGGTTGTTTTTGTGTAAGACATTTATTTTGGCTGATAATTAAAATTTTTATTTTTGAATTAGTAACAAACATCGAATAAACTTTACAAGATCTCCCTCGTACTAGCTTTATTTTTTATTATTGTGTTAGTAACAAACATAATATCAACAAAGGTTATAAGATCTCACTTATACTGGGTTGGGTTGTATAGGGCCTCTCCACTCAATAATTTTTAATCTAATTTGAGATTTTCTAGGTGAAAATATTATAGGTATAGTTTTGTAGGTTCCATTTTATTGGTAGCTTTTACTTTGATGGCTTTGGATGTGAGACCTTTTAAAGTCTTTTTTGATTTTAAATGACTATTTTTAAGATATATATAATTTGTTTATTTTGATATTTTTTAGATGGAAATATTATAGATATTTTTTTCGTAAATTACATTTTATTAATAAGTCTTACTTTGATGATATTGAATTTGGAACCTTCAAAAATTCATTTGAAATTTTGAAATTTTAAATAACAATTTTTTTATAATATGACCTAGAGACTAGTCAATTGTGAGGAAGTTGAATTTCTGTATGGTGCAGGGCTTCCACTGAAATTTCTGTATCGTGTATTTCTGTAACTCTCTATGGTTTATTTGTCATGCGTTTTTGCGTTATTCGCCCATTCACGACGCAGAGATAAGGAAACGTTAGGGTTACTGCATACTACACGTTAGGGTTACTGCATATTACTTACATACTATAAACAGATTATAGAGAAATGGTGCTTTCAGAATTACACTTCTATTCTATCTCAGTTATACCCATTCATCTCAAAAGTAACTAGAGTTCCAATGTGGCACAGTAAAGTATAAGTTAAGAGAAGATTTTTGGCAAAACATTTATCAACCTGAGCACTGAAACCTGCCTCTAGCATTTCCAGAATGAAAAAAAATATGACTTCAAATACAATTAGCTTAAAAACAATGTCACAGACTTTCGATCTAGCACGGTAAGGTAAAAGTTTAAGAATATCGTTGGACCTAACACTAAAGCCTACTTGCGTTCTAGCCTACTTCTAGTAATTTCAAAATGAAAACAGTAATATTTTGAGTTCTGGGCCTTAAACCCTTAAACCCCAGATAATAATCCAAACAAAGTCCTTGCAAGAAAAACATAAACAAAGAATCTATGATCTATGGAGCATTCACAGAATCCTGAGGGAGTGGCGGAACCCTCCCCGGGAGCATTTTCATCATTAATATGAGGGAAGAAGTTCGAATTCTGAACACGAATATCCTTCATATCGAATTCAATACATCCTATGTGAAATTCTTTTTTTAAATTACCAAACAAAATTGGTTATCCTTCCTTCTAATTTTTTTTTATGATTTTATTTTTTAATTTTCATACAAAATAATAATTACCTACAATGTTTCTCTAAGCCTATAAAACGGGCCCTACAAAACATGTTACAGAAATGTTGCAAGCATGTAAATATTCTCACAAATAACATTATTATGTTACAAGGACAGGAACTAAGCTTTCATAACAGCGTATAGGAAATTTATGACCTACAGACTAGTCAACTGTTAGGAGGTTGAATTTCTTTATGGAGTATTCATAGGGCTTCAACTGAAATTTAGGAAGTTGAACTTCTTTATGGAGTATTCATAGGGCTTCGCAGAGATGAGAAACATTAGGGTTACTGCATGCTATGACAGACTATAGAGAAATAATGCGTTCATAATTATAGAGAAATGATGCGTTCATAATTATAGTTCCATTCTATCTCAGTTCTTCCCATTGATATGAAATCAGTTCAAATACACTTCCATTACAGCACGGTAAGGTAAAAGTTCAAGAATATCGTTGGACGTAACACTAAAGCCCTAGTTCTAACAATTTCAAAATGAAAACAGTAATCTCTTGAGTTCTGGGCCTTAAACCACAGATAACATTCCCTGCAACAGAAGCACAAACAAATAACTAAACCTGGCAAATATGATCTATGCGGCAAATATGATCTATGGAGCATTCACAGAATCGGTGGGTTCCCCAGATGGAGCAGCAGCAGGTGGAACATGAACAGTAGTGGCGGAACCCTCCGGGGAAACAGCAGGGCTGACATTTTCATCATTAATCTGAGGTGACAAGTTCGAATCCTGAACACGAAAATTCGTCATACCGAATTCAATAGGTGGATCACCGTTTAAAAGGGCGGCGGCTGCGCCTCCGTGCAGGGACTGCTCGAGACGACGCCTTTCGAGCTGCACGAAGCTCTCCGCGTTATCCAATGCCTTCTGCAAAATCTCGTGACGATCCCTGAAATGCTCAAGAGCCGTTGCTTTCTTGATTTCCAGTTGGTGTTTTAGATGCAGTATTTCGGAATTTTCCTTTTTTTTGTCATTTCTCTTTGCCCAAGTTTTTTCTAACTTTTTCTTATGAGTATTGAACTCTGGTATGGGTGGCGGATCATCTCCTCCGATTCGCGATATCATTTCTGTCATAATATGTCTATCCGTTCTAAGCACTGTCTCCGCCTCTGAAAGATTTCTCTCCACTCTAGTAACATCCTCCTGGATTCTTTCAAGACTCTGAACTGCCTCCATATAATCTGTAATTGATTTGATGAAGCGATCATATTCAGTCTCAACGGGCACGATGATTGGGTCCATGTTGTTCCTTATCAATTCTTACTAGGGTTTGAAGGACGAGGCCCTGAGAAGGTAACAGCCAAAGGTAGGGCTCCAAAAAGAATGCAGCTCAACCGAAAGATTCAAGCTAGGGCTCCAAGAAGAATGCAGCTCAACCGAAAGATTCAAGCTAGCGATATGAGTTAAAATCTTTATGCTAGGCGGGTTTGTTGCGACTGAACAAATTTATAGCCTTCGGTATGTGTAGAAATCATCTATAACGGAGAACTCTACACGTACCTTCTAAATTTAATTGTCGACCAATGCTTCATTTCATGGCAGGATAAAGGATAACCGTATACGAAACTTATAGATTTAAATGCCGACCGTGCCACCCAGGGTTATAACATTAAACATTAATGGCATTGCAATTAATGGTAAAGGGTAAAGCGCGTAGGATAAATGCTAACCAAATCGCCCCTTTATTTCAATGACTTTTTTTTTATAAATCCTGTTAAAATGCTGCTTGTGAATTGTAGTTTCTGCAATCTTGTAATTTCATTGCAATTTCAGCAGTCATTAATGTTGGTTCTAAATATCATATTTTAAAACTATGTAACTCATAAAAAACAATTTAAGCAACGGAAATTAGATCTTTAACAATTCTGGAATGCCGGATTCCTGAGGATATGGGGCGTTTTGGTTGCTCCAAATACTTCTCTGGTAAAGGGATTTGTGTTTAAGTGAATGAAAATTTCAGTTAGCTAATTAGGTTAAGGTGTGGGTCTTATTTAGTTTATTAGTTTTTTTAGGAGGGCCACCAAAAACCACTCCCTCAAGTCCAAGATTCTAGCAAACAAAAACATAATTTTATGGTTAACAACTTTAAAGGTTAAAAATATTGAAACCAAAAAAAGTATTCTAATCATAAATATCATTCACAATGTAACAGTAAACGAGCATAGCACATCCACACTAGCTTTAAACTAGCATAACTTTAATACATACCAACCATTTACTTTTGTGAAGATAGATAG
>LPNX010842948.1:555021-570091 GCA_001517045.1 Pseudotsuga menziesii | reverse complement strand
ATATATAATAGTGAATATACTCATAAAATAAAGACTATTTAATAAAAAAAATGAAAAATCATAAAAAAGAAAATCAAAGAATAAAAAAGTGAAGACTCTGAAATTTCTATACAGAAGGGTTTTATAATTGAAAGGGTTACAAAAGAATATTCTTAAAGTCACAATTTTACGTTGAAACATTGTATTGCATTATTTATAGAGTCTAAACTTCTATTGATCACACCAAAAAAATGCTCTGTTATCTTTTAACCTCCATACATTTATAATTAGAAGCTTTTCATTTTCTAGAATGTTGATATCCACATGGCAATCCAATGATTTTTGAGATCCTTTGCAATAGATGTGGTGTGCATTACCTTTTCATTGTCCATGCTTAGGTTTATGCTAGTCTAGATTCAACTATTTGAATTGTATAACTTGAAGACTTATCCTAGTTACTAATTAGAAGTTACCCTTACAATTTTTATGGGATTGTGAATGCACCGTAGATAGATAGTTATTATCTTGATGGGTTTGACTATCACAAGCATTTTTCTATAACTCTTTCTATGTTACATCCACTTCTATTATTTGATAGATTCCATCACCATCCATTGAAGTGCTTGAAATTCCTAGCTATGGCTTGTAGATTGTGTGAGCATTGTGGTAGTCTTAAATAAAGGCCCATTTTTAATTTTTTTTACGAAAAACTATTCATTACAAATCCATTTTTTTTCACCAATTCAGATACAATTACTAACTAGATATTCTGCATGGGTATTTCACATCAAAATATCACTTTGATAGTTTTTGCATGATTATCACAAAATTTTTCTCCTCATCTTATAAATTAGAGAAATATTTGAAAATGTGCATTCTAACAAACCCATAGTTTCCTAAGTGTTCTCTTAATAGGATTCATGTCTCCCCGCTTGCTAAGTGATCTCCTCTATTTTTATGTTTATCTATTTGAATGTACTATAAACTCTCAAAACCCAAATATTAGCTCTTACACTTAAGCTTATTTGTGTCGATCTTGTCATGCTCTTGTGCTTTGAGCTCTTTATAAAAAATATTGTCAGCTACCAAATCATCCACTACGGTGGGACCAAACATGTTATACATGGCTAGTTTAAAATTTCCAAATTTGGTAAAGCTAATCAATGTCCCTATATTTCTTTATCCAACTTGGCCAATTATGTCTTCCAACATACCATTCAGTATTCACAGATTAGAGGGACAACATGGTGAATATTTTTCAATCCATGTGATGAAATTTCGAAATCCAACTTATTGATGTTCCACCCATAGTAAAGACATACCCTGTGGTGCTCCTCTTGGTCTCTTTATCACCTTCCATATATGCATCAACATATCCCCGTAGAACAATGCCTGAACCTCTAAACAATAATGAAGGAGAAGTGGTACCTCTCAAATACCTGAGAATCCATGGTACTGCTTTCCAATGCTCTTTACCTAGATTGTTCATATACCTGCTCACAAATCCCACTGTATGTGCAATATGTGGTCTTGTGCACACCATGGAATACATCAAGCTGCAAACTACTGATGAATAGGGAACCTTGGACATGTATTCTATCTCTTCTTGTGTCTTGGGACACATCTCCTTACTTAGCTTAAAAAGTTTGGCCAAAGGTGTACTAATTGGTTTTGCATTTTGCATTCTAAATCTCTCCAACACATTTTCTATGTATTGACCTTGAGACAATGTCAATTTGCGATTCAATTCCTTTCTCTTGTTATTCTCATACCAAGGATTTTCTTTGCAACACCCAAATCCTTCATCACAAATGATTTAGCTAGTTTCCTTTTGAGCACATTTATATCCTATATGTTAGACCCTGCAACAAGCATGCCATCCACATACAATAACAAGATAATATATATTCCATTATCTAGCCTCTTGAAATAAACACAGTGGTCAGAATGGCATCTACTATAACATTGTTCTGTCATAAACTTATCAAATTTTAAATTCTATTTCCTTGGAGCTTGCTTCATGCCATACATGATCTTCTTCAACCTACAAACCAAATTCCTCTTCCTTTTGACCTCATACCCCTATGGTTGTACTGCATATAAATCTCTTCCTCCAAATCCCCATGGAGAAAGGTTATTTTTACATCTAACCGTTCAAGAAAATATTTCATAAAAATCTATACCTTTCATTTGTGCAAACCCCTTTACCACAAGTCTAGGCTTATATTGCTTCTTGCCTCCTTCTTCGTCCTTTAACCTGTAAACCCATTTATTCTGCAATGCTCTCTTTTTAGCAAGAAACTCAACCAAATCCCAAGTCTAGTTTCTTACCAATGAGTCCATCTCCTCATTCATGCCTTGCTTCCACTTCTTTCTAGTTTCTACTTGCATTGCCTCTTCATAAAATTCTGGTTCACCAGAATTAGTCATCAGTAAATAATATAGTGAACGAGAGAATAGTTCAGGGGGTCTATTTAAATTGGTATATATTCTTACATTTGTAGGAGTTTTAGGTGTCTTTTGCTCCACTTGATTTTCTGGTGCCTTTGGAACTTCATTTTCTTTGATTTCATCAAGCACTGTGTACTGTGTGTTTTCCTTTTTCTCTTTCTTTCCCTATAGCTGATATTTGTACATAACATTTTCATTAAATACCACATCTCTACTCCTAATGATTTTGTGATTTTCATAATCCCATAAGTGATAACCAACATCATCAACCCCATATCCAATAAAGGTACATTTCTTGGATTTATCCTCAAGCTTTGTTCTATTTTCTTTATCAATATGGACAAATGCTTCATAACCAAAAGTTCTAAGAAATGGGTGGTTTCCCTTTCTACCTGTCCATGCATGCTCTATAATTTCACCATCCAAAGCGCTTGAATGCCTTCTGTTTATTAAATAAACAACAATATCTACAACATCAACCCAAGACTGTAAGGGAAAACGTGAATGCAATCTCATACACCTTGCACGCTCCATGATTGTTCTGTTCATCTTTTCTATCACAACATTTACTTTTGGTGTTCTTCGTACTGTCTTCTCTCTACGAATCCCATGGTATGAAAAGTAAATATCAAAATCCTTGTTGCAGTATTCACCTCCATTATCAGATCTGAGACAATTCAACCTTTTACCTATCTCATTCGTAACCAAAGCTTTCCACTTCTTAAAAGTAGTAAAAACATTAGATTTATTTCTAATGCAATAAACCCAAGTATTTCTAGTTGCATCATCAATAAAAATAACGTAATAACGAGAGCCACCGAGAGATTGTACCTGAGCCGATCCCCATTCATATGTATGCACAAGATTTAACTTTTCACTCTTCTTCTATTTCCCAACCTTTAAAAATATCTTTCTTCTGTTTTACATAAACAAAGTTCTCACATAATTCCAAAATTACTTGCTTTAGATATGGAAGTAATTTCCTTGAGTGGAGAATTCACATCCCCTTCTCACTCATGTTGCCAAGCATATGATACCACAATGGTTCAACTATTTATGTGGAAGCTACAAAGATAGAATAATCAGTATTATGAGGAGATAAATACAACGTACCTATCCTATATCCTTTTTTTATTACTAGTTCTCCTAGTGATCTCGCACCACATTTTTCCAAACATAGACAAAAACCCACTATCTCCCAATTTCCCTGTTGAGATAATATTTCTTTTCATAGGAGGAATATGCCTTACATATTTTAGTAGCCATTCATTTCCATTATTTAACTTAATTCGTACCTTACCCATTCCAACAATTTTACATGTTTCATCACTATCCAACAAAAACATGTCCAAAGTCACCTAGAACATAATCATGAAAGAATTTCGTATGGGGTGTAGCATGGAATGAAGCCATTGAATCTACTACTTATTAATCACTAATATTATCTAATGTAAGAATCAAAGCATCTTGTAACATGTCAGTTTCTACATTTGCTTCTTGAGTAGTGTACCGCTTCTTGTTCCTTTCTTCTTTGGAGCTCTGCAGTCTTTCTTCAAATTTCCTCTCTTACAACAGTTCTAGCACTCTATATTTCCAAATATGGAGTTGGATCCGCCCTTCTATACTTGTTGCAATTACCATGGTTCTTTCCTCTCTCCCTTTGTCTTCCTCTACTTTCCATGGTAAATGCATTACCTAATGTCGCACCTGTGCTTTTTGTTCTCATTTCCTCGCTAATAATAACACCTACAACATCATCAAATATCATAGTGCCTAAACCAAGGAAAAAGTTACTTACAACCATGACCGAATTGTTCCATCTTTCTAGCAATGAGCAAAAAATTAGAAGATCTCTAATCTCATCTTCAAAGTTCAGTTTTATAGAACTTAGCTTACTAGTAACCATTTTAAACTCATTTAAATGAGCAACAATAGATCCACCTTCTGACATATTCATATTAAATAAATGCTTCATTAAAAATACCTTGTTGAAAGCCAAGGTTTTTTCATAGAGCTTAGCCAATGCGCTCATCACTCCCTATGTTTTATTTTATTTTGAGATATTGAAAGCCATCGATGAAGCCAGGAACAACCGTATTGTTACTAGTTCCTTTCTGCCAATAACCTCCCATTGTTCGTCCTTCATAGTCATTGACTATTTTGTTTTTCTGCCCAATGGTAGGTATAGTTCCTTCAAGGACAAGTCGTCCTCCATTTGCATCTTCCATAACTAGTAGTTTTGGCCATTAAATTTCTTGACCCTAGATTTTCCTTCTTCTGCCATTGCTCCCACTCCAACTGAGAACCCCTCTTTCTAGCAATTTTACCAACCAAATAGACCTTTTGGGTCTGATACCAATTTTTATAAAAACAAGATCACCAATAAATAACAGTAAACAATAAATAATAAACAAGATGCAAATATTAAAATACATTACAAGAGAGACATAAATATAACATGGTTCACCCAAGATGGGCTACGTCCACACAGATTCCAGTCCTTTATTATTATACCATCCAACAAAATGAAAGGTTACAACCTACAACAAACCCACTACACTTCCTCTTCACTCTCTCACACAATCAGATAGATTTTTTTACAATGCTATAATACAATACACAACCGTATTATAATGCTTTCCTTTTATAGGGAATTTACCATGGGAAAATACCACAGGTCACCCAATACCATGGGTCCATAAAATGTTGGCCCCAAAAAAATTATTTCAAGGGCTTCACCCCTGAACCCTCTTTCTCAAGGGTGCTTTCCCCGGACCCCCAACCAAGGGGGATGCCCTCACCCCAAATCCCACGATGGAGATGATCTACCCTTGCACCCCCCTGTTGGGACAAGTGTACAATAAAATAGGGGTACAAACATGACTAAACAATATTAACATCTCGAAATATGGAAGATTAGGCTCCACAACCAACAAGAGCTATTATGATACCCAAAAAATATCCTAAATTTAGTGATATTTATAGGGGTAGGACATTTAGTGATTCCCTCCATCTTTGCAAGATCAATTATGAGTCCCCTCTATTGACCACAAACCCCCAATACCCTAATGACTTCTATGTGAACTCACATTTCTTCAAATCATCTAGAAACCATTCCAATGTTAGTTTCTCTATCACCTTTTTGAGATGTGGGATGTCCTCTTAAAAGGTAGCACTATAAACAAGTATGTCATTTAGATATATTATAACAAAAGAATCTAAGAATGCGTGTAATAAATGAGTCATCAAATGCATAAATGTAGCTAGTACTTGGCATGATACAACTAGTCAGAAACATTATTGATTCTAGGAAGAGGCTATTATTTCTTAAGTGTGCTGATGTTCAAGGATCTATAGTCAATGCACATCCTCCAAGTCCCATCCTTCTCAGGTACTATGATTATAGGTGACCCACTAGGTTAGGTGCTTGTTTGGATCATTTACTACTCAACAATAATTGTAGATACTTATTCACTTCATATGTTTCTATGACCGACTATTGTACAATCTGATGTTTGATAATGGAGAATGTGACAATAATCGTATCTCATGCTTCACCTCCCTCTTAGGTGGTATCCCCTTATTCTCTTAGATCACTTCACTGTATGCCAACAAAAGGATCTCCAATTGATGTTTCTACTCTTTGGTACATCCCCCCATGGATCCCTTCACTTGTATTGATTCACCCTCTTGTCGATTTTGTCTTGATAAAAAAAATACAAACATCCTACTTGAATTGATCATCTTTTTAACTTGGTTGGAGGTTTTTTTAATGTGGTTCACTACCATGAAAGTGGCTAGAAGCATGCTACATACACATAAAAAATTCCAAGGATTCCATTTGAAGTGGATACACCCTTTCGAAACCAATATTGGGAATATGAACCTATAGGGCCTAGAGATTTGAATCCTCAACTTCATCCTATTGACAACTTGGCCACATAAGCTCCAACTAACTAAGATACCCTAAGGGGATAACTTGGTTGGAACTTACTAGAGAGATCTTAAATTTACCTTTGTGTACATTGATGATGAATTATTTCTTTTTATTGATCAAGTAGTATTGGTTAGATCTCCGCATGAGTATCAAATCCCTCATATACATGTAGGGGATTCAAAACAATACACCACAAACATCCAGGGGTATTACGTCTACTTCCACTTCATTAAATAGTCTACACTTATAGAAAAATTGATGTTGCACTGTTTTATGAGTTTGAATTCTACATCCTTACTTACCCATCCCAATGGGTAGGTACTATGAATATCGCATACTTCCAATCAAATATTACATAGCATATCTTCTACTATTTGGCCTTCCTATGAACCAAAATAAAATAGAGCATCAATCATGGTCTCTCTAACTTGGATCTTGATATAGAAAAGTTTCTCCATCTCTTTCTATTCCTTATGGTGAAGGATATTCAGATTCACCTCCTTCTGTATGGTGGTATATATAATATTCTCATCCACTTCTGGGTCGTTTTGTAACTTCTTGTTAGAATACGTGTTTAGAAGCTTCTTCTTCTTGGCATCCTTCTTTTGGCTCTTGAGGCTTAGCTCTAGATGTATCTTTCGACACTTTTATTTAGTGTGATTATTGATGTTACAATGGTTATAGTGGTTCTTCTTATCCTTGTAATGATGTCCATGGTTATAGAATTCTTCTCCTTTCCTTCCAATTCTTCTTCCCATCCTTGGTAGCATCAAATAGATATGATTCACAATGACAATCAATGGAATTAAATGCATTAATGAATTAAATCATGATAAGATATGTGTGATTAAATGCACGGATTCTTTAAAAAAATGCTAATCCGTCAAGAAAACTAAATAGAACTTTTCTAAGCATTTTGAATTAATTCCTAAATTAAAATCAATTAAATAATGAAATCAGCTTCCCATGGGGTATATAATAGATGGTGAATAGGTGTACTGTTAAGGAACTCCTTGCGTAAGGTCACCGGTTTGAAACTCTGTGAGTGTTTACTCACAAAAAATATAACTAATGAAATTAACAGAAAAATCAATGTAAAATGTTTACAAAATAATGAAAATATGTTATGCAATAAATTTTCAAAAAAAAAGTAAGACTTAAACATAAGGTGATTGATACAACTCAGAATCCATACTTTTCTAATGCCTAAGTAAATTAAATTAGCCTCTTTTAAAGTGAAAAAAGGAATCTCTAGTTTCATTTAAATTTATATTTTTAATGTAGTAAAAATATTGGTTCGATTAATGAAATATTTTTTTGTTGGATAAGGTAGGAGGGAACTTTGTGTCTTACAAGTTTACTTAAAATGAGCTTAGTAATTTTGATTTATTCCATTATAATAAAGAGTATTAAAAACTATTCATTGAAACAACTTAATTTTTGAAAAGAAAGCATTAAAAGGACTAATAACTAAAGATAAAAATCATATTCTTGTATAAGTTAGTTAACCTAAATTAAAATAATATTTATAGTTTTTATTATTTACATATCGTATAGTGTCCAAAATCCAAAGAAATATAAAAAATAACAGTGAAGATGAATGATAAAAATGGAGGAGAGATGTAGGTATGCCTAAATAAGATTTTTATTAAATTTAGAATTTGAAAAATCATCAAGTTATAGTAGGCTATGGTTACTTGTAAGCCCTGATAACAAGATGCTTATGAGACCCGATGATGCTCTCAAAGGCTCACATTCATATTGATGAAACCTAGACATTAAGAGTACACGCCACTCAGATTGTCATGAAGGTAACATGCATGAAGACATTAGTTGTAAAGAAAAATATAAACAAGAAAGTACAAGAAACATGCAGGAATAAACATGTACATTAGTGGAAGGACATTATCCCTTTACACTAATGGATGGACATAGTGTGGTATTACCTACCACCATTACAATATTAGGATATTGGACAACTAAGTATGGAATGTGAATACAATGTAGAGCCTAGTAGTATCTGCTTCTTGCCTCTAGTGTGAGCTATCATTTTTGCGTCTCCTTTGTCTCAAACTCATATCAACGAAGGATAAATATTTTGTTTTCCATAGGGTTTTACAACATTGTTGCGTTAATTGACATTTACTTTTTTTAATGTTGTTGAGCTGTAATTGATACTCACCCTCAAACATGGTTAAAAATATCAAAATATACCATCCCTTTTATGTATGCTATCCCTAGGTATCTTCCTAGGATGTTTGAATTATTTTCATATGCTCTCTCTTTAAATATTTTTTCTAACACCTATGTATGTCTTGATGGAAACCATATGAAGAAGGGAAATGAAGCATTCAACACAAAATATATTAAATATGTGTAATACCCCGGTGTTGACCTCATTTGGATTTAGAGATACATGATGTATATTTTGTAATTAATCGTGGTAAAGGCAAAATTGTCACCATCGATTTGGTTGCATATGTTTCGGCAATTAGGATCGTTGCTGATGGTATATCGTGCTATCCGGCACATTAGAGTTTGGCATCATGTAAATATGCACATCAATTAAAATAAACCTACAGCCAGCTACAATGGTGCAACATTAAATGAAAAGGGCATGATTTCCTAAGGTTAAGGGGGGGGATTGTCTAACCCATGAGACCCATTGGGGAAAAGCCATGTGTCAGCCACTAAACAACTATTGGTTGAGGGCAGTTATTTGCTGAGTAGTGGTGGGTGGCAGGAATTGGCCACACGCACCCTCCTCCAGCTGGGTCGTTCCATTCACGTGGGGGAAAGGAAACCAACAGAAAACGCTGCCACTCTCCCACTCTCTCTAGTTTTTTTGGCTCACCTTCACGCACCGTTTGGGAAAAACTATGGATCATTTTGGCTATTCGTACCTCACGGGCAGGATTTTCTCTTGAGTGTCCATCTCACGCTGAGAAGTTGGGGTTCTCTCACGCATCGATTGGAATTCATCATTGTTTTCCTCACACAGAGCTAGGAAAATCAATTACTGTCACCCATGATTTCCTGTGAATGAACCTTCATGTTTTGGGTGGTGCGTATGTGTTTTCTCCATATCGATTGTGGTCTGCGTTGATGTTTTCTCCTGTCAATGCTAGGAGTCTAGTTTCTCTCACCGATTGCCGACCTGTGGATGCGTTTTCCCTCCCGTTCACGCAGAGGATTGATTTTCCCTCTTTCCATTGTCGGACTGTGGAATGTTTCGGTGGTTTTCACTCTGAGATTGGACTGTGTATTGTCTAGTCACTTCATTGTTGAACCGGGGGCTGTGGTTTCTTCGTGGATTGTCGGCTGTGGCCTCATCCATGTTTTGTTGACTGTGTTTTCCCCTTATAGAGTGGTATCTATTGTAGGTTGTTGGGGATCCGTTTTGGCCATGATAGGGCCAAGAACGACTCAGGGATTGCCTTCCCCTCTCCAAGAGGTGAAGCGCTTGTTTGGCTGTAGGAAAGCAGCGGTTGGTCTTCAGACTATGTGGAGTGGGATTGAATGCTAGTATGCTTGAGCAACCTAGGTTTGGGAGCCACACAGAGAGAGTTAGATGGTTGTCTTTCTTCTCCACAACCCCAGAAGAGCACTCGCAAGGGAAGTCAGGGCCTGAGGGATTGATCCCTGGTGTCGGGTGTGTGTGGGTGTTTTAGAGGTCATGATAGCTTGGGTGTAGGCATCCTTTAGCACTTCCATGAGCTCACCAGCTTAGCATTTAGCTTATCCTAGCTCCTTGATAGCCTGATAAGCCCTACTGTGTGGGCTTGGATTACTTGTGTACCTAGGCTATGTGTAAGCCTGCTTAGTCCTTTATTCCTTGGGGAATCATGCCCAACTCGTGGGTGGCAGTGTTGCTGAGATATTGATGAGCATGCTAGCCTATGGTTGGGTGGAACGTTGCAGCGACGTAGTTGGTTGAGGGACAATTTCTTTATGGGATAAGTATCTTTGTCTATTTCATCTCTGCAACTATATTTGATGGCTAATGAACTATGATGAACATGTTGAATGTCTGAATGTATGTTTTCTTCCGCTGTAAATGTGAATGACTATGCATTCTATCATGCTTTATGTTTTATGTTTTAAGAATTTCATTTCAGAATTTTATGTATGTTCTTGTTCATGGGGCTACATGCCTAGCTGTTTGATGGTTTGGTAGCATCCTCTTTGCCATTCAGAGGGTCAGGGATGTTATAGTATGGTATCAAAGCTAAAGGTTGCAGCATGGGCCTGAATGGGCCATGACAGATCATATAGCAAAGGCAGGTTGCCTACTGCCTAGAAGAAACTGGGAAAAGATGGGTGAAGACAAGAAAATTCACAAATTTTTCTAAGTGCCAGAACTATCGGCCCATCGGAGCACTTAGTGGGAAGGCCACCCGACGGATAGTTGATCCGATGGCTGATGCGGCGGGAGACCGAGAGGAAATTCAGAAAATTTTCGAAGTGTTTGGCCATCGGAACATCGACAAACTTAGACAGATGGATCACCGATGCTTAGCCGATTGAGCGTTGTCATTGCGAATGGCTAGACCACTATGCCTCCGACGGGTAGAGCCTCCGACCGCTGATGGCGCAGAAGTTCTGAAATTTTTCTAAGTGTTGATTTCATCGGCCATTGGGAACTCTTAGTACTATTCATCGCCGATGAACATCGAAAGGAATTAGTGGATCAATGCACCGATGTTGCGGATACCTAGTGCACTAATCATTCGACGCATATAGGTTTCGCTAGCTGATGTCGATGTGTTTCGGTCATTGATCGGAGGAGAATAGTCATTGCCGAAGAATAGAAGATGGAAGAGCTGATGCGACAGAAGACAAGGCAGGAAGAAAATTCACAATTTTCTCTAGGGCACCAGATCATCGGCCATCGGACAATGTTAGTGGATCGGATCGCCGATCGGAAAAGGTTCAAGGAAGGAGAACCATAGTTGCAACTGTTTAGTCCACTAACTGTTTGATGAACAACCGTCTTGACTGCCGACAGAGTCAGAAGCTGTGGAAGACATAGTTCAATTGTGGGCCACTATTGCAGAAGTAGAAGGGACTAACCGTCCGATGCATAGGACACCCGACTGCCGATAGAAGAAGAAAGTTTTAAAATTTTGTTTAAGTGTTGAAATCATCGGCGGAATTTAGTTGATGAGGCCACCAATGGACGTCGGCAAAAATTAGTCGATCGAGCACCCATCATTGTAGAAGCTTAGACAACTATCCCACCAATACATTTGTCTCTCCACTCGTCGATGCTGAGGTAGTGTATAATGGTTCCGAGATCTGATAACCTCCTATGGTGGAGTGAAGTGCTCAGGAGTGCCGACACTGTGGAAGACTTAGGGCTTATGAAAACCATCATTGCGGATGCCTAAAGGACTAAATGTCAGATACCCCAGTAGGATTCCGCCCTGACCACTGACAAAGATTTGGTCCAAGGAAATTATAACGGGTTTGTTGCCCACCGTTGCGGAATGATAAACCACTGCAGACCCAAAATAGCAGAAAACGTTAGTTGTTTAACTGCTAAGAGGTAGCCTTTGGCATTGCCGATGAGCACGGAGAAAGTTAGTGGATCTGGTTGCTGAAACACCGGAAGGTTAGATGATTACAGACCCGATGAATAGTCCTTGGCATCGCTGATGCCATTTGGAAGGCTTACTTCATAAAAATATAGCCGAGGAAACCACCGATATAGCAGAAACTTATAGTTGATAGGGCCATCGATGAGCGCCGGAGAAGTGTAGTCGTCTTGGCCGCCAAAGAGTTGGAAGACTAGTCCACTAAGGATCCAAAACGTCGGAAACTTAGTTGGGAAGTGACCCAATAGGGAGAATGAAAAATTGGGTTTTCCAGTGAAATTTTTAGTGGATTCCAGCTAAGTGTCTCAATGAATTTTCATGGAATTTTTCAGTAGTTTTAGGGCTGAAAGGGAAGAAAATTCTAGGTGGCTGAAATTAACAATTCAGACCAAAACACAGTTGAGTGTTTTGCCTAAATTTGATGAATGTCATCATTTTAGAAGTGGTGTGGTTTTCACACTCGAGTTCAGAATGAAGCATGTGGATAGGCGTTGGAAAGCTTATCTAGCAAGGAATAAGGGAGAGTCACCAAAATGTGAGTGTGGAGCGGCAAAGTGCTAGTGATTGCTTGAAAGAGAAATGTGCTATTGTCAAAATGGATAAATCTAGGAATTACATGCCTAGAGGTAGCAAGACCATGCAGTCCATCCAGCTGTTGTGTGGAAGAGGAGTTCCATGTAAAAATGAGGGACTTAAAAAGGGAAATTTCCTTAAACCCTGTCTTGCTATTTATGATTACAAGTTTTATACATGAAATATATGAGGATATGCCTAGCATGCATAAGATATTACATGTTGGTAATACATTTATAATGAGCCACTAATGATAATTATTGCATTGGTGTTGGCATTAGTGGAAGAACCAACGACAACCTAGACATGATGGAGTATGTTACTGATGCCGATGAATGTGACCAGCAACCCTATGAAGAAAGGGATAAGGCAACCAGTCCAGAATAAAAAGTTGGTGAGCAAATTCTACAATCTCCTGTACAGGACCAACCAAGCTGGTAATGTCAAGGGTATAAGTAGGACCCATGAAGGATAATAAGTGCATGAAGAAAGTAGTCAGGATCAATTGGCTACCGGAAATGCTCTATGGAAGATCAAGGTGGTGAAATGATACGCTTGTGAAGTAAGGAGTATCTAAACAATTCATTCAAATTGCATAAATGATGTGACTATACCTTGCAAATGTTAGTATGATAATGATTGCATGAAGTAAATGAGTTTTGGTAATATTGATGTGATTAACAGCTGGAATTTTTTGAATTTTATAAATTCTGAAAATGCTTCAATGATTGTTGCAGCAATGAAAAAGTTATATGCATCAAGACTTACTAAGTGTTTGGATAACTGAGGTTCAGGTTTTGGGTAGATTGCTTGGAGCATGGCAATGTGGGTAAGACCATGAAAAAAGCTGGAATCTACCATGTGAAAGAGCCAAACCTTATGAGAAGAGTCTCATGGCTGTGAAAATAGTTTGTATGTTGAATGAATTGTCAATTTAAAATTGTAAATTCAGAAATTGTTGACAACTACTAATCACTATTGGCTTGCATAGAATTGTGTCAGGAGGATGCATTGTAAGTGGGTATACAAGAGACCCAAAATTGAGGATCACCTCATTTCCAAGCAAATAAATTTCTATAGTGGACAGAGTTGCAAATTCTTATTGAATTGATTTACTAATGTCATTGTTTGGTTATGGAATAATCAAATTTGGATTGTATTATCAGATAATGATTGACTGTTTGGCTACTTGATGAATGTGCCAGGGGTACGCATTGTAGGAAGATCATGTGTGATGGCCTGCAAGATCCAAACTTCAAGGGAATGTTTTCCTTATCTTGGAAATGGGTTTCGGGTGAAACTCCATTGGACATTTTGGAAATGTCTCATCTACACTGCACGTTCAGTAAGCAACATGAGTGAGATGGTATAGATTATGTCGGTAAGACATGTGTGGATATGGAATGTGAAAGGAGTTGGGATGGTAAAACGAGGGACTGTTAACTCAGAGAAGGGAGCCCCCATTCCTCCTTAATGAAGGAATACTGCCTCAACAAATGGATAAGTGTTATGTGACCCTAGCTAGGAATATGCATGTCAAATTATTAAATTCAATATGCAGAACATGTTTTGATTTTATTTCCATTAGGACCAATTGCTTGAGTATGAATAGGGCCTACATGATACACATCGGACAAGGGTGCACACTTTCCCAATGTCGGATCATGAAATGGTTTTCAATATTGATTACACCTCAGGGAGTGGACACACTCCTAGTGTCTCAATACTTGATAGTGAATGATATGAAATATGATTATAGTTTTAGAGCAATAATGCTGATGAGTTGCTTATATTGCTTGTATTGTCAGGATAAACAGATGCAGTTTGGTGTTGCACACTAAATGGACAATGCATTGGGCTCACCCTACATCCTACTAAAGAGCACAGAGAAGGAGACATTCCTGAGGGACTGAAGAGCAGAGAAGGGGGTGGTTTCTTGTGTTGTATGGGGTAGTGGAATTAGAGCTCACTACTGGAAATGAAACCTGGAACGGTCATTATTGTTGATGGCCTAATAAACCCAATGGTGTTGGCTTAGCTGATGATTGATTGTTGATATAAGTGCATGTGTTATTGTTGATGTCCAGATAAACCCAATGGTGTTGGCTTGGCTGATGATTGGTTGTTGATATAAGTGTATTATTGATATAAGTGCAGGTGATTGTTGATGGTCTGATAAACCCAACTAAAGGTTGGCTTGACTGTGTAATTTTGATGTTGTGAAAATTGTGGAAATATTATGGTGTTGGCTTGACTACCTGCAGTCTGATAAACCCAACTAATAAATGGCTTGGTTGAGTAGCCTAAGAAACCCAGTAATGTATTGGATTGATTTCCTGTGGCCTGATAAACCCAATTGTGTATTGGCTTGGCTGAATGGTATGATAAACCCGATTGAAGGTTGGCTTGACGGTGTAATTATTTGATGTTGTGGAAATTGTGGAAACGTTACAGTGTTGGCTTAACTACCCGCAGTTTGATAAACCCAATTGTTAGCTGGATTGGCTGAGTAGCCTGATAAACCCAGCAGTGT
>LPNX010842948.1:463028-554570 GCA_001517045.1 Pseudotsuga menziesii | reverse complement strand
GACTGTCATGCCAATTGGGCAATTAATTGACTAATTTTAATGCCTATAATATGCTTGGTCTAACAGAATTTCAATGATGCATTTCACAGGTGAGAAAAGTGAATTCTAGTGTGCACATTGATCATGGTAGCAAACCAAAAGCTACTGAACTTGGCTGGAAGTCTTCTTCAAACAATTGCGAAGAACCAAGAAAATCTTGGAGAGATGCTCAAGATGCAGAAAAGTTCCTAGACTTGGGGATGAGCTGGAAGCTGAGAACCAGTAAGAGAAGCTCGTGGAAGCCAAGGGGATTGGTCCTAAAAGTTCAAGTAAATAATTGAGGTGGGATAGATCTGCAAAAATTTTGAAATTTGATGTGCAAATTGTATATGTATTGGAACACCGAGGATGATGTTATTCCAATGGGGAGGGGATTGTAATACCCCGGTGTTGACCCTATTTTCATTTAAAGATACATGATGTATATTTTGTAATTAATTGTGGTGTGGAGCTAAAGGCAAAATCCTCGCCATAGATTTGGTTGTGTATGTTTTGGCAATTAGGATCATTGGCGATGGTATATCATGCCATTTGACACATTAGAGTTTGGCATCATGTAAATATGCACATCAATTAAAATAAACCTACATCCAACTACGATGGTGCAAAGTTAAATGAAAAGGGCATGATTTCCTAAGGTTAAGGGGGAGGATTGTCTAACCCATGAGATCCATTGGGGAAAAGCCATGTGTCAGCCACTAAACTAATGTTGGTTAAGGGCAGTTATTTGATAAGTAGTAGTGGGTGGCAGGTCTTGGCCACACGCACCCTCCTCCAGCTGGGTTGTTCCATTCATGTTGGGGAAATGAAACCAACAGGAAATGATACCACTCTCCCACTCTCTCGAGTTTTTTGGCTCACCTTCATGCACCGTTTGGGAAAAAATCTGGATCATTTTGGCTTTTCATACCTCACAGGTAGGATTTTCTCTTGAATGCCCATCTCACGTTGGGACGTTGGGGTTCTCTCCTGCACCGATTGGAATTCATCATCGTTTTCCTCACACAGAGCTGGAAAAACTGATTACTATCACCCATGATTTCTTGTGAATGAACCTTCGCATTTTGGGCGGTGCGTATGTGTTTCCCCTGTCGATTCGTGGTCTGCGTATGTGTTTTCTCCATATCAATTGTGGTCTGTGTTGATGTTTTCTCTTGTCAATGCTGGGAGTCTAGTTTCTCTCACCAATTGCCGACCTGTGGATACATTTTCCCTCCCATTCACACGGAGGATGGATTTTCCCTCTTTCCATTGTCGGGCTGTGGAATGTTTCGGTGGTTTTCAATGTGAGCTCAGACTGTGTATTGTCCAGACACTTCATTGTTGAACTGGGGGCTGTGGTTTCTTCGTGGATCACCGGCTATGGCCTCATCCATGTTTTGTTGACTTTGTTTTCCCCTTATAGAGTGGTATCTACTATAGGTTGTTGGGGAGCCATTTTGGCCACAATAGGGCCAAGAACGACTTAGGGATTGTCTTCCCCTGTCCAAGCGGTGAAGCGCTTGTTTGGCTGCAGGAAAGCAGCGGTTGGTCTTCGGACTGTGTGGAGTGGGATTGAAGGCTGGTATGCTTGAGAAATATGGGTTTGGGAGCCACACAGAGAGAGTTAGATGGCTGGCTTTCTTCTCCACAACCCCGGAAGAGCACTGGCAAGGGAAGTCAGGGCCTGAGGGACTGTGAAGCAGAGAAGGGACTGATTCCTGGTGTCAGGTGTGTGTGGGTGTCTTAGAGGTCAGGCTAGCTTGGGTGTAGGCATCCTTTAGCTCTTCCATGAGCTCACTAGCTTAGCATTTAGCTTCTTCCAGCTCCTTGATAGCCTGATAAGCCCTACTATGTGGGCTTGGCTGACTTATGTACCTAGGCTATGTGTAAGCTTGCTTAGTCCCTTATTCCTTGGGGAATTATGCCCAGCTCGGGGGTGGCAGTGTTGCTGAGAGATTGATGAGCACACTGGCCTATGGTTGGGTGGAATGTTGCAGTGACATAGCTGGTTGCGGGACAAGTTCTTTATGAGATAAGTATCTTTGTCTATTTCATCTCTGCAATTATATTTGATGGCTAATGAACTATGATGAACATGTTGAATGTCTAAATGTATGTTTGCTTCCGCTGTGAATGTGAATGACTATGCATCCTAGCATGCTTTATTTTTTATGTTTTAAGAATTTAATTTCAACATTTTATGTATGTTCCTATTCATGGGGCTACATACCCAGATGTTTGATGGTTTGGTAGCGTCCTCTTCGCCGGTCATAGGGTCGGGGACATTACAATATGCTTCATGTTATGACGTGATCTTTTATAGCTCATCCAGGAATCATGTTTCATTTTGGAAAAATAACTTCCCTGTTGTCCAATGTATTTGGACTTTGTTGTAGTACATAATATCCATGTAGAGATCATAGAATATCCTTCTATGTTTATTCGCTTGTAATTGATGTTCAAATCCATTATATTTGTGTGTATGATAATTGAAGTTGATTCACTAGATTAATATCCTTTTGCTTCCAGATGATTATGCAATTTGGCAATGTCTCTTACAATCTAAAAAATGAATACTCATGCAAATATTAATGAACTATATTCAATCACCTTCTCGTCCTTCTTGTAAACTAGCTAGCTTGGGTTGAAATGCATTAGACATAAGTGAAAGCCTACTAAATTAAAATTGATTGACAACTTCAATAGAAAAATTTCTTTAATAAATATTTGATATTCCCACAATAGCATAAACCATCTATAGGCTAATACCCTTTGTCCTTCTTAGTCGTCTCATCCTCACAATTATGGTGATATGGATGTGCATGATATATTATAATGAATTCTACATTCACATATTAACTGCCATCATTTAGGGTTTTGTTTTTTTGTTTTCCCATGCCATTTTTCCTATGTGCATGCGCAAGAAAAAAAATTCATGACTATCCATTATGTTGTCTTGCCTTACTTTTTTGGGCAATGTTCTACTAGTTTTTGTTCTCCACATGCAACAGTTTCTTGAGGAACCTACCTAATATGACATTCTGATTAACAAAGTTTGGCGATGACACCCCTATGTATGGTGCCACTTTGTATGGTATGGATACCTCCATGAACTCCTTTATTTTTCCTTTGTTATTCTTCATCTGCCAATAGTTATGGGCATTCATTGCTTGTGTGCAATCATTCATCTCTCCTTCCCTATGTTGGAGAATTAACTAGTGTGTGGGAATTTTTTTGTTTCTACTATTATACTTGTGCCATATGTTTTATTTGTGTATATTAAATAACATTTTATTTTGTTTTTTATGAATCCTTTCCATGCATCTCTATGTTTAAGTGTGCATATTTAATTGTCCCCTTCTCGATTTTCCATTCCTCAGTAGTTCCTATAGATCATAAGGAAACATTTTATAGATTGTAAAGGAACATTTTATCATAATATTCTATGTGGATAGCCGTTTTGGAAACCCTGGAATACCATGCTTATTCCTTGCAATTCATTGTTTCTTTTCGTTTTTCTTTCTCTTAATGTCTCCCTACTTAACTTGCAGTGTGTCTCTTTCCTAGCATGTTCATTTTTCCGTACAAGATAACCTATGGGTTGAAGAGAATATATTGGTTAAATTCCCTCTTGCCACCCATATGAGGTCACCATTTTCTCATTATACCATACACCTTTGAATGTTATGTTGACAATAGAGATCAATTTGATGCCTTATTAACTATATATTATTTTACATATAAAAATAAATCCATTCATATGTGAGAAAGGTCTCATACACCTTCAAATGTTATGTTGACAATAGAGATAGACTTGATGTCTTATCTTATCAATTATATATTATTTTACATATAAAAGGAAATCCATTCATATGCAAGAAAGGTCTCATTCGATGAAGGGACTTAATGATAGAGGGTTATAAAAAAATGATTTTTTTTAATTATATATTTTGTTTACCGAAGGGGTAAAAGGTAAAAGGTAAGTGAATTTGAATTAGATAATGTATGGCAAGTAAGAAGAATAACGTGGATTTTTAAAAAATGAAAAATTATAGGGGAACTTAGGATAGGGGATGATCGTTTTAATTTTAAAAGGTGAAATGGAAAAACATGAGGGTAAAGAAAAAGTTTCAATAGGGTAAAAGGGAAGGATATGTTTTAGCTAAAAGATGGGAGTCTCTTTATAATTTATGTTGGAATATCACACAATAGTGATAGGGGGTGAATCAATATTAAACAATTTATTTAAATTTTTATCACTTAAAAACAAAATCAACAATAAAAACAAAACACACAATATTATCATGGAATCTAAATTGGGAAACCCAACAACACTTTCTATTTTGCAAAATTATATTTACAAATAGTTTCTACCTGCTACCTTAGACAAGGATGCTACACCACCCTATTTACCAGCTACTGCTGGAAGGAGGCTACGACCCCCTGGTTTATCAGCTACCACTAAAAGGATGCTTCGACAGCCTGTTTACAAACTACCACTAGAAGGAGGCTATGACCCCCTTGCAGGCATGTTTCCTTCCCTAGTGCCTCCCAACCACCCTTTTATGATAATTAGATCTCTGACTTCTATACACCTATGGATCTTCCAATTGAATGTACAGAAACAGTTATTTGAAAGTTTAATGCATTGTTTATATACCCTCAAATGTATCTCTTCATCTAACAGTCACTTATCTTCATCGTGACTTTTCACAAACAAAAACCAACTTGAAATTACCTCTCTGTTGATCATTTTTAACTATGTTTAAATTTATTAGTCACGACCTTCCACAATTGCCTTTCCGAAACGTCCTTTCCACATTTTTCTTTTCGCAAGTTGTCTTTCCACAATTAACATTCCACAACGATATTTTCACAAAGTGGTTTCCACAATGCTCTTTTCTGCAACTACCTTTCTATAATCGCCCTTTCCACAATCTGCGAGAAATCCTTCCTTCCACAATTCTTCTTCCGCAAAACTTCTTTTGTAATTACGGATTGCGTGTCTTCTTTTATATTTTTCTTGAAATTGCTTCCATAATTCGTTTTCTGTAATTGTGGATTGTGGATTGCGGGTCTGCTTTTTGACTTTTTGAGAAACTGGTTCCACAGTTCGTCTTCAGCAAAAATTCTTCCATAGTTTTAACAAGCTTGCACCTTGGCATTGGGGAAACTATTCTAGACCATTGATCTTTCTCTCTCTTATGATATGGGATGTCCAAATCTTCACTTCATAGAAACTTAGCGTTATAATGCTTCCAGCTCCGCATGGCCAACTATGTTGTTTTGGCTTCCGCTAATCTCTTTGGACTATTTAATCAGCAGTACTTTGTCATTACTAAACTTCTTTGACATCAATGAAAACCATATTCTACATTCTCCCCCTTTGGCATTGATGGCAACAATTTCTTAATTTTCCAATTTTCTTCCCCTTTGACATTAACGAAAAAGGCTTCTTTTTGATAACTCCCCCTGTCAACATATCTCCCCCTGGCTTGCTTCCTTTTCTCCCTTTTATTCACTGTAAGGAGATAACTCCCAACATATTTCTAAGATGCTCAAATGATTCTTTGGGTAGTGGCTTAGTGAAAATGTCTGCAATTTGTTCCTTCATATCAATATATTGCAATTTAACCACTATTCGAGGTACTTGCTCTCTTAAAGAATGATATTTGATTGGAATATGTTTTGTCTTAGAGTACATAATTTTTTTTGGATATGTTTATAGCACTTGTATTACCACAATGTATAACAATGGGTTCCTCATATTTTAAAAGTAAATCTTCCAATGTTTTCTTCATCCAAATGACTTGTGTACAACATGATGCAACAACAATATACTCTGTTTCTGTTGTAGACAGTGAAATGGAAGACTTCTTTTTGCTTAGCCATGACACCAACCAATCTCCTAAGTAGAATGTTGCTCCACTAGTGCTTTTTCTATCATGAATACTTCCTGCCCAATCTGCATTAGTGTATTCCCTTAAAGTGAAGCTATTTCTTTTTGGATATCATAATCCATAATACACAGTACCTTTTAGATATCTAAGAATTTTTTTTACTGCAACATGTGTTTCTTTTGGGGATGATTGGAATCTCGCAACCAAACCTAAAACCATCATTACATATGGTCTTGTATTTGGTACATATAATAAAATACCAATCATTGACCTTAACATTGTATTATCTACTTCTAAAGATTCATCATTCTTGCTCAATTTACAACCAATGACCATAGGAGTACTAACATGTTTTGATTCTTCTATTTTGAACTTTTTCAACATCTCTTTGATATACTTAGTTTGAGAGATGAAAATCCTTTTTTCTGATTGAGATACTTGTAAACCTAGAAAGAATGTTAGTTCTCCTAACATTGACATTTCAAATTCCTTCTTTATTTCTAAAGAAAAGTTTACACTCACAATTTGTAGATCACTTCCAAATATGATATCGTCTACATAGACTACAATGGTCATATTTATGTTTTCAAAATTTATGTATATATTATTGTAAGTGGCCCCTCTTCTATATCCTTGCTGCTTTAAATAATTGTCAAGTCTTGAGAACCATGCTCTTGGAGCGTTTTTAAGGCCATAGAGTGTCTTCTTAATTTTGCAAACATAATTTCTATTCTCTGATAAGAGAAAACATTTAGGATGCTCAACATAGACTTATTCTTCAAGTTCTACATTAATAAATGCAGATTTTATATCCATTTGATACACTCTGAAGTTCTTGTAGCCTGCAAATGTTTCTTCAAAGTCAACACCTTCTACTTGAGCATATCCCTTGCATACTAATCTCGCCTTGTTTCTTATCATGACAATGATAATTGAACTTATTCTTAAAAAACCATTTGGTTCCAATAAAATTCATGCCCTTAGTTCTTGGGACAAGTTCCCAAGTTTGGTTCTTATCTATTTGATCAAGTTCATCATTCATAGCCTTGATCCAATCCTTACTTTTGCAAGATTCTTTAAATTTTTTGGGTTGTTCTATCGAAAGTAGTGCGTGTTCTTCATCATAAAGTTAATTTCTCCTTGTTTTAACCCTCGAATACTTGCCACCAATTATTTGAATTTTAGGATGATTCTTCTGAACCCACCTAGATGGTGTCTTTTTGTCTGATCTTGGAGAGTATTCATTATCATTTTCATGTGATTCTTCTTTCTCTATTTTTTCTTCTTATTCTTCCTCAAAAACATCCTCTTCTTTTGAAATTTCTTCTTTTTCTTTATCATCTATTTCTTCAACATCCACATTTTCTTGGATTTGTATTTTTCTTGGTTTCAATATCATCAACAGTTACATTTTCACTTTCGATGATCTCATGCAGCCTTAGATTATAACATCTTTATTCCTTTTTGGTGTAAGAATATCCAAGAAATATGCCTTCATCTATTCTAGAGTCAAATTTACCAAGATTATTATCATCTCTTTTTATGTAGCATTTAATTCCATAAACTCTAAAATATTTAACTGAAGCTGGTATTCCAAACCATAGCTCATAAGGAATCTTGTCACTATTCACTCTGAGTTGTCCTATGTTTTGTACATAGACAACTGTATATACTGCTTCTCTACAATATACATCAGGAATTTTTTCTTCATTAAGCATAGTTCTAGTTACTTCTTGGGTTGTCATGTTCTTTCATTCAACAACTCCAATATGCTAAGGAGTTTTTGCTGCTGAAAACTGCCTCTTAATTCCATGAGTTTCAAAAAAACTCATTGAATTTATTTGAGGTGAACTCACCACCATTATCTGATCTTAGACATTTAATCTTGATATTTTCTTCATTTTCAACAAGTTCTTTAAAGGATTTGAACTTCATAAGCGGATTTTGATTTTACTTTAAGAAATGTCACCCAAGTCATCCTTGTATAATCATTGATTGATAATGTAAAGTAATGTTCACCTTGAAATATTTTAGTCCTTGTTGGTCCACAAATATTAGTGTGAATTATTTCCAATGGCCGAGAGGTTGTATGCTCTTTGACCTTGAAACTTGTTCTTGTTTTCTTCCCATGAAGACAGTGTCTACAAATATGATTTGGTGTTTTCATGATCTTTGGAAAATTCCTTACAACTCGCTTCTTACTAATGTTTACAAGATTGTTAAAGTTCAAGTGCCCTATCCTTCTATGCCATAGCAAAATTTCATCAATTTGGCTCATATAACATTGTTCTTTATTTTCTAAAATATACACATTGCTTGGAGTTCTCATAGTAGTCCCAACAAGTTTCCCTGTGTCTTTTCTTCTGATTTCACACTTATTGGAATCAAATATACATATGTGTCCTTGATCACATGTTTGGATCACACTTAAAAGATTAGGTTTTAGGTTCTTTACAAGAAAAACATTTTCATATTTCATCTTGTCTCTAAGAGCCACTATACCCTTCCCAATTATTTTAGAGGATAGATTATCTCCAAAGTGACTTTCCCTTTTTGATTTCTTTTTAGTCTTATAAATTTATTTGGGTCCCATGGCATGTTTTTTGAGCATCCAATTTCCACATGCCATATATATTTTTTTCTGTTGCACATAGAGCTATTGAATATTCCACATCATCCTCATTTCCTTGACATTTTTTGGTGTCATTATTCATAGAAACCACTAGTTTACAATTTCTAGCTGTGTCCTTGATTACCACATTTGTAACCTTCTATACAATAACTCTGTAGAGGAGCAACATAATTATAGTTTCTTCGTTTTGGATTGCTTCTAGTAAATTTCTTCTTATAGAATGGCTATTGTGATGTAATTCCTTTCTCAATAGAAATCCTTAGTTTACAATTTCTGGCTACATCTCCAAAATTGTTACAAGCATAACAATTTCCCAAAAATAGTTGTTGATGTTTGCTTGGCACATTATCTGTCCTGCTTTCACTTTGAGAGGGAGCAAATTTTTTACTGTATTCCTTTACAACTGGTCTGATAAGTGAATCAACATAACTTCTTTTATTTCCTTCTTTATTTATGAAGGAGGATTGGTACGTCTTCTCCTCTTTTCCATCACCTCGTCCAGTTTTATCACTAGATGATATTTGACAACTTAGGATGTCATCTAAATTTTTTGAACTTCTCTTAGACTTTGATTGAAAGGATTCTTCATTTGTATTCTTTGTAACCAAGATCAATTGAGCTTCATACATTTCTAATTCTTGCTCTCTTTTCTTGAGTTGTTGTTCCAGAGTGTTTTCAACCTTTTCGGATTCTTGACGCTATTTTTTTAAGTGAACAATAATTCCTTCTGCATCATTTTTTTATTTTTGTACATCCTCTCATACTTCCCTAATTATTCAAGAGGACTTACAAGTTCTTCCTCAAGATCTACCACACATTCTACTTCTTCTTCAGGGATTATGCTCTCTATTCCCATGAATAGGAGTTAAAAATATTGATCTTCACTAGACTCATGTGAGTAGTTATCATCCATGGAATAATAGGATTTCTTTTTGTTTTTCTTCTTAAAAATCCTTTTGATCATTTTTGAATCTTCAGGGCTCTTATCATCATCTTCTTGTTCGGGATAAGGGAATTTGGAAGCAAAGTGACCAATTCGCCCATAGTTAAAACATATTAAGTGTAATTTCCCTTTGTACTTACTAGCACCTCTCTTAATATTCTTAACTAGAAGTGATTTTTCATCATTAGAGTATTCTGATTGAATCTTTATCTTAGATTTCTTAGCTACCTTAGATACTTTAAAAGTGGCTTGCTTCTTTTGAGAATTATATTTCCCAATCCTCATTTCATAAGCTAAGAGGATCCCATATAGTTCTTCCATGGTGAGTTTGTCAATATTTTCTCTATCTTCTAGGGTAGAAATGTTTGGATTGTAAATGATTGGAAGTGATATTAGTACCTTTTCAACTATTTCATTTTCTTCCAATTCCGCTCCTAGCCCTTGAATTGCATTAACAATTTCATAAATTCTCTCAAAGTATTCCGAAATGTTTTCTTCTTCCTTCATTTTTAGACTTTAATATTGAGTTTTAAAATTCAAGAGTTTATCCCTTTTTACCTTGATGTCTCCTTCAGAGATGGCCTGCAATTTGTACTAGATATCCTTTACTGTTTTGCAATGCATCACTTTGGAAAAGATTGTTCTGCCTAATCCAACCAAAATTGCACCAACAACTTTAACATTGTATCCAAATTGTTTTATTCCTTTAATATCAATGGGAGGAGATTTTGGATATATATATCCTGTTTCTACAAACATCTAAACATCTAGTCCCGTAGAAATTAAATGACTTCTAATCCTAATGCTCCAGTATGCATAAAATTCTCCATTAAATATTGGAACCTTGAAGAACATTTTTACTTGTTGATCCATAGTGATAAAATATCTCAGTTCAAACATTTAAAATTTTAGTGAAGATCCCGTTCTGATACCAATTGTTGGAATATCAAGCAATACTGAGAGGGGGGGTGAATCAATTTTAAGAAATATATTTAATTTCTTACTTAAAAACAAAATCAACAATAAAAACAAAACACACAATATTATCATGGAATCCCAATAGGGAAAAAAACCAACGCTTTCTATTATGCAAAATTATATTTACAAATAGTTTTTCCCTACTACTTTAGACAAGGATGCTACAACACCCTATTTACTAGCTACTACTAAACATAGGCTATGACCCCCTGGTTTATCAACTACTAATTAAAGGATGTTTCAACACCCTATTTACCAACGACCACTAGAAGGAGGATACGACCCTCTTGCATGTCTGTTTCCTTCCCTAATGCCTCCCAACCACCCTTTTAAGATAAGTAGATATCTGACTTCTGTACACCTGTGGATATTCCAATTGAATGTACACATAGACACTTATTTGAAAGTTTAAAGCATTTTTTATATACCCTCAAACATATCTCTTCATCTAACAATCACTTATCTTCATTGTGACTTTTCACAAACAAAAACTAATTCAAAATTACCTGTTTGTTTATCATTTTTAACTTAGTTTAAATTTATTAGTCACAACCTTCCACAATTGCCTTTCCACAATGTCCTTTCCTGATTTTTATTTCTGCAAGATGTCTTTCCGCAGTTAACATTCAACAACGATCTTTCCGCAAAGTGGTGTCCCCAACACTCCTTTCCACAACTACCTTTCCACATTCATCCTTTCCTCAATCTATGTGAGCTCCTTCCTTATGCAATTTGTCATTCACAAATTTTTTTCTACAATTGCGGATTGTGGGTATGCTTTTCGACTTTTATTGAAATTGCTTCCGCAATTCGTATTCCACAAAAATTCTTCCACAATTGCAGATGGATTGCGCATCTGCTTTTCAACTTTTCTCGAAACTGCTTCCCCAATTTGTCTTTCACAAAACTCCTTCTGCAGTTTTAACAAGATTTCACCTTGGCATTGTGGAAACTATTCTAGACCATTGATATTTCTCTCTCTTATGATCTGGGCCGTCCAAATATTCACTTCATAGAAACTTAGCGTTATAATGATTCCAACTTTGCTTGGTCAACTGTGTTATTTTGGCTTCCACAAATCTCTTTAGACTATTTCATCAATAGTCCTTTGTCATTATTGAAGTCCTTTGACATCAATGAAAACCATATTCAAGAGTTTATTCAACAACAAATATTAGGGAAAGGGGGTATACATTTTTTACAAATTGTCGAAATTGGCATATTTTTGCAAAGAGCAGTCCAAGGACATTTTACTTTCCATTCATAGTCATGACGAGAAAACTAGTGATGGGAAAAACATGTTAATTAATGGATGACACTCTTTGGAAAATTTTTACTGGCATGACACAAAAGAGTAGGACATGAAAAAACTTTAAATGAGTGCTAAAAGGGTCAAATTTAATCAAATTTTGTGAAACAAATATGGACATGATCAACACTTTGACTAGGACACAATAGTGTAAAAATCATGTCATGACGAAAAGTATGGAATCAAACGACACAACCTCAAATCTTGGCACAAATTCACTATGATGACACTTATGATGAAACTTCATGTGAAATATGTGAAGACAAAATGATGACACAAATGACCAAAGTAAGTATGGATGGAAAGAGGATGTCACTCTAGACATAGTCACTGTAGACAAAATGACAAGGAAAATAAATTTAATATGTTCATCTCAGTCATCATGTTCTTTGAATTAATGGATTAAATACTTTGGAATTTTTTCACTAACATGACAAAAAAGACTCAAATAATATCAAACTTGAATTGAGTGTGAAAAGGGTTAAACAAAAGTGGATTTTGTAAACAAAATATGGAAAGGATCATTTTTTTCATCAAGGAAAAATAGTGTAAAAATCACTTCATGACAACATGTATGCCAAACATGTCCTGTTACTTCATTTTTTTTACCTTCAGTAATTAGAACACTTTGACTATTGTGATTGAATATGTAATCTAGTGGACTACATAACTCTTCATTGACTCTCCACTATCAAGACTAGTCAAAACTTGACACTAAATCTATAGTACTCATTCTTTGATTTAATTTCCATCATTTCAGGTCTCGCTACAAGTTAGACCACATAAATTACCTTGACCATGCTTGGATATATTTTTGTCAATCAATTAAAGAGAGGCGGGTTTGTTATAAATTTAAGTTTCACATTCCCTTACAGTCATTTTAGACATTTTTATTTATATATTTCTAGATGGATAAATGTATATAGCATTACAGAGTGATTGTAGTCATTTAAAATTCCTCATGAACTTCTTCTAGTAGCTCTTCGTCCACACACACACACACACACACACACACATGAATTATTAAAATACACCTTATAACATAAACTAACCTAACACTTATATAGGATACGGTATTTGCTGTCAATGATCCCCCACCACAACTCCATGTAAAATAAAACATGTACAGGGTTACCATCATGGAACTCATGAGTGTGGGGTCTTAGCCCACTTATCCACCCACTTAGAAACTATTTGGTTCATCCCCAAAAGATTAGATGTTGTCCTCCTAACATTATGGTAGTTACTTCTTTTAAGGATCATGTATACATGGCATGCTCTTCCTGGTAAGGTTGTGTCCTCGCTTAATAAGATAATAAAATCAGACATTAAGGGAAACAACTTTCACACTCTAATTTTTCATATTCCCTCTTCCAACCATTCTTTATATAAGCTCGCCTTTCCCCAAGAAACTTAATATGTTTCTCTTATTACACAAATTGCTATTGAAGTTAGATCACCTCTTAGATGGAAAAATAATTGGCCACAACTGGAGGCATGGAGAGGGTTTCTTCCACTCAAAATCAAGGATGGAAATGAGGGGGTTGAACTCCTATATCGTCGGTGCTCAACATGCTATCCATGAGTGGAGAGGTAAGCCCCACACTCATTTCAAGCTATTGATTTCATGTTTTCCTTATATTGTTGATTTTTAATCCATAGTCCATAGAGTGCCCTGGCCCATTCATTCCTCTTCCAAGGTGATGCATCACTCTTATGGAGAAATCGATTCAATAGAAAGGAAGGAGGAGGAATTCATGGGATTTCCATTCTCCAATACTTCAATTTCATGCATTTATTTAGAGTCTGTTTGTTGAACTATTTAACTAGTGAATATATACACATATCCATTAAAAAAATAATCAATTCATGATCGACATGCCTATATTTATGGGCTTCACTTAAATTAAAGTTAATTCATGTCAATTCCCAATCAATAATTTAGCTTCGTGTTGCATTCCTAACTAACAATTTTTATGGTTTGTTAATTAGACAAGCATGTTTGGGGAAAGAGAACCCCATTTCCTCTCTCACATTTCCATGGGTTAGCCTATTCATGGATCATGTGATTCCTAGTGACTAGTTCATGTTGATTTTCTGTCACACATGTAGACATATAATCCGATCCTAGAGATTACAGTCTAGTAAATATTCCTATATCTATGTTTAGAGGACTATTTACCGAACATTAACATGCATGCATAAACCATGATAGAATTAACAAAAACATAGATTTAGAATTCAAAAGTTAAAACAAAAATATCTAAGGCAAGAAACTAATATGTTCGAAGTGATACTATTCAATATGAATTTTTTGTGGGGATTTCCTCGATCCACCCAACCATATATTTGAAGTAAAATGCAATCCTAGTTTCCTACAGTCACCCCCAAACCAAATCCTAGTCTCTCTAGGGATCAATTTTTAGGTATTCTTATAGTTCAATTTCCTTTTAGTTTAGCATATATACATTGCAGGTTAGGGTCCTAACTTAGACAAATCACCCTGCTAGTGTCCATGGTTCAATCCAGCTAGTACTCCTACCAACCAAAACTAGTATTCGATCCTATATAGACAATATTGAATCCTACCAACACTCATTTTTCAATCCTATATAGAAAATATTGTTGCTACCAGTAGCCAAATTGTCCTCCTACCAACTAGTACAAAACACCTCAGTTCCCACACTTTATGGCCATAGATATTTTCAACCATAATTGGACTTGGTTCTATTCATCTACAACTAGACAATACAGTATAGGTCCTCCCCTTCATTTTTTCATTTTTTTTTTCATTACTGATTTCCTTTCTTTTATATTTTAGAAATTTCCCTTTTCAAATTTCTTCATTTTTGTTCTTTGATGTGTATTGCTCTTTTTTTTCCCACCAAGAGAATTAACTCCTTGGCATTCTTTCTCCAACTCTTTTATGGAAGCTCGAAATTTACTATCTTTAGTTAATTCCTTACAAGATGCCACCTATGTGGGAGTTGCAGTTATAGAAGAGTTTCTTCATTTTCTTCTTTAATTCTCTTGTTATTTACTTAATTTTTTAAAATTTTTATATTTCAATTTAATTTCTTTTTCTTTTTAGCCTTCTTAAATTTTTTTTTTAATTTAATTATTTTCCTAAACAGACCAAGACTGCTAATTCATCCGTCAGCCCCCCACATCACAAGAATAATTTTAACATAGTTAAATAAAAAAATCAAATACATAGAACTATTAATTATAGAGTTCCATTGTTTACAAGACTTAGCTGCATACAGGGTTGGAATTATATGGTATTAAATTCCATCCCCCTTGACACAATAGCCTCAATGGTGTTACCAAAACTACCCATCTCATTCATGGAATAGAGATGTATATGCCTCTGACATTTTATCCTCCATATCCTAGGTGGCTTCCTTGAGTTCAAAGTGCTCCCATTGTACCTTTACCTTGGCGATGGCCCTACTACAGAGCACCAATTCCTCCCTATCTAGAATGCACAATGGTTCTAGACATAATTTCCCTTTTGGTTCCAGTCGTATCACATGCCAATCCATGAGGTTATTAGTATCATGTACACATTTCTTTAGTAATGATACATGAAACACATTATGTACTTTAACATTAGCTTATAGAGCTAACTGATCAAAAACATGTCCGACTCTAGCTAATATTTCAAAGGGTCCATAGTATCATGGAGCAAGTTTAGAGCATTTTCCTAGATTTAGTGACATTTTTTATTTTACTTTAAGGTAAATATTATCTCCTACTTCAAATTCCTATGACCTTTTGTTCAATTCCAAATAACATTTATGGTGGTCTTGTGCCAATTTAAGGTTCTACCTAGCCTTATTAACAATTTGTTCCAATTCTTTTAACATGTCAAGGTCGAGCATAATTTTTTCCACTGGGTTGTCCCATGTAACAGGAGTGTCGCACTTCCTTCCATACATAATTTCAAAAGGCATCATCTTAATTAACATCTAGTATCCATTATTAGAGGAAAACTCTTCTAGGTGTACATATTTTTCACACTTTTTAAGATTATACATTACATACATTCGGGGCATGTATTCGAGAATCTAATTAATCCTCTTTGTTTGTCCATTAGTTTGAGTGTGATAGGAAGTGATCATGTTTAACTGAGTACCCAATCATGCAAACAAATCCTTCCAAAATTTTGATGTGAACTTTGCATTTCTATAAAAAATAACAGGTTTAGGAATCCCATGCACACGGAATATCTCTTTTAAGAATATTTGTTCAATATTAATAGCTTTAAAAGTTGATTTGACTGTAATAAAGTGAGCATCCATATTTATTTTGTTCAAGAAAACCATAATTGAATCATGTTGAGTCCTATATTTTCGAAATCTAGTGATGCAATCCATAGAAATTGTTTCCAATTTTCATTCTAGAATAGGTAAAGGCTATAACATGCCAGTTCGATGCTTATATTCATCCTTTAATTAACGAAATTCTAAGAAAATAAATGAGTGATATATTCAACAATCTTATATTTCACTTCGGGCCAAAATTATTGTTTCCTCACAGTGGCAATCATCTTCACCACTCAGGGCAAAAATTTCTCCCAGTGGTAATCCTGGCAATCATCAATGAGATAAATTTCGCCCCTAAAATTTTCCTTTGTTTTCCTTTCCTTTAATGTGCATTATTTTGAAGTCATATTAATTTATAAAGGACAACCATCTTGACTGTCAGGTATTCAGGTTTTTCTAGTCGAATAGATACTTCAACCCAATATTATATGTTTTTAATAGAAATCTCTTCCCATGTAGGTGATTTATCCACATTCTCAGTGCCTGAATTATTAATTATAGGTATAAGTCAATGGCTGCATAGTTCATTTCATGGTATTTAAGCTTTCTTGACTTGTATGAAACCACATGATCATTTTTCATGTGTACTCCTCATCCTTCCTTACATATGTCCATGGAAACCAAAAAATATCCATAGGGATTTGCAATTTTTAAGATAGGGGTAGTAGTCAATAGCCATTTCAACTTCAAAAAAATCACCTCACATTTATCTAACCAAATGAATTTGGATTCCTTTTGCTGTAAGGAGGTTATGAGATGAGAAATCTTGGATAAGTATTTAATAAATCTATGTTAGTAACTAACCAGTCCCATGAACGATCGAATATCTGTTATGTTTGTTGGGGTATTCCATTCTATATTGGATCTAATATTATATGGGTCCACTGTGACCCCTTTCTTTAAAATTACATGCCCCAGATACTGGATTTGTTCTTGATATAAATCACACTAACTAAACTTTGTGTATTGTTGGTGCTCTTGCAGGATTTGCAATACTATTCCCGGATGTTCTATGTGTTCCTCCTTTGTCTTTGAATAGGTGAGGGTGTCTCCTATTAATGCAAGAAAAAAATTATCTAGGTATTTACTGAAAATGGTGTTCATTGGGGACATGAATGTAGCACGTGCATTGATGAGGCTGAAAGGCACCACTACAAACTCATAGTATCCATATCGAGTAATGAAGGAAGTTTTATGAATGCCATGATCCCTGAGCCAAATCTGGTGATAACTTGATCTTAAATCAATATTAGATAACACCTTTTCCCCTTAGACATGATTGAATATATCATGGATTATGGGCATAGGATACATTTTCTTTATAGTTTCCTTGTTCAACTTTTGATGGTCGATACTCAATCTTAAGGTTCCATCCTTCTTCTTAAAAAATAAAGTTGGATTTCCCCATGGTGAAACACTTGATTTGATGTAACCTTTTTCTATCAACTCCTGGAACTACAATTTATGTCCTAATAATTCATGGGTTCTCATTTGATATGGTTACTTTGACATAATTACCACTCCTGGGACCAAATCAATAGTGAAATCTAGATCTTCCTTGGGAGGCAATCCAGGTACTTCTTACAGAAACATGTCCTTGAATTCCATCACCATAGGATAATATTCTAACTTACTCTCATTATCTTTTCCAACATCTGTCATCTGTACTACATATAACTTGCATCCCTTTTGTGCACTATGATTTAACTATGAGGTAGATATGTACCTCTTTGATACATTATAAGGTATGCCATTTATAGTTATGATGTACCCTTTCTAATCTTCATAAGTGAATGTCTTTGTGTAGCAATTTTAGGACAACTTTGTGCTTTTCTAGGCAGTCCATTCCTATGAGCAAATAATAGGATCCCAAAGGTAAAATATTAAGGTTTTCTACTATCGTCATTCCATCTAATTCAAAGTCATTATATTTTAAAACATCAAATACCTTTTTTTGGCCCCTATGGCTAGCTAAACTAGCCAAGCCCGTTGAAACTTACTTTTATGCAACATATATTAGTCAAATAAGCTAGGGGAGACATAACTTTTACAAAATCCTAGATCAATGAGGATTGAAATGGATTTATTAGAAATTTTAGCTTCAACTTCCACGATTTATGACTAATGATCAACCTATTGGTTGTCCAAAGCTACATACATATTTGGAACTCTGGCGATATCATTTACTGTAGTATCTCCTTAGAGATTGTGAAAACAATTATCAGCCTTACCATTATGAGAGTAGTTCACTTGCTTGTGATTCTCTTTATAGCCCCAACATAAAAATAGGTTCAGTATTAGCTCCTTTAGGCTTCCTTTTGATATTTACACAAGGTTGATTTCTACTATGGGTAGGAGCATCCTGTTGTATTTTACTTATACCAAAATCATAATTGTTTCTAAAATTAATTTTCCTGATTTCTAATGGTATGGGGTATAAATCCCTTCTTTTTTTGTTCATATTTTTTTCCTTTCTTATCTTGTATACTTTGTTGGTTTTCCACTCTATGTTGTATCTACTCATAATAGAGTTTCACCTTGTGAAAGGCCTCTTCTAAGTGTTTTAGATTGTCAAACTTGATTTTGTATTAGAATTGTTAAGGTAGACAAGTCAGGAATCACTAGATCTTAACTTTTTACTTCTTAATGTAAGGAACATAACAGACTAATTCCAAAACTTTCTAATTAGATCCTCCATATTCATTCGTCCCATCTTGAGTTCATTAAAATCTTTTATTTTCCCATCATAAAATATTTTTGACATATACTTCTTTTAGAAGCATTCCTTGAACTCTTGTACTCAAGGAAATTCTCCTTGAAATGATTTGTAGTTTTCACATCTCACTACCAAATAGATTATTTGGAAGTGAGGTTGTACACAACGAACCAATCCTTCATGTTTATCTCACATTATAGATTTGAAAGTACTTTTTCATTTCAACAGTTAAGCTTCAACTTCTTCACTCGTCTTTAATATGCCACTGGAGGTCGGTGGTTTTATCTTCTTGAAATATCCCTGAAGTTCATTAGATATTTTTTGTTTATGATTTTTCTTGGGAGGTGATCTTACTATACTTTCATTGTTTGAGCTATTTGACATAGGCTCTTTGCTTATTTTCCATTATCCTCTAAAGGAGGTTTTTGAATTGGTTCCTTATTGTAAGAACCTTTCCCTTGTGACTCCTTTTTTCCACCATTGATAAATGCAGGATCAGGTTGAACCTGCTAGTACTTTTCTAGTCTATTGCACTACCAACCCAATCTAAGTCATCATATGCAACTAACAATACTCCACTACTAGAAGTATACCTCATCCCATACATGATAGTACCTCACACATATTTGAGTACATGTTTCAGAGCTACCCAATGTATGTGCTTCGAATTGGACATGAACTAACTTAGAGCATTCATTGTGTAACAAATATCTGGTCTTGTGTGTATGAGATACATCAAAGATCCAATGAGCCATCGATACAAAGTAGAGTCCACATCTTGTGAACTGGTAGCTGAGTCCCGCAACTTTGTCCATTTGGTAGTCATGGGAACACTCATGGACTTACAATATTGCATCCAAAATATGTGCAAAATGTCCATTGCATACTTACCTTTTGTCAGGAAGATCTCGCCTGGACTTCTTGAGACCTCTAAGGAAAGAGAATAATGCATCAGACCAAGATCCTTCATTTCAAATTCATAGCTGAGATCCATATTACATTTTTCTATCAATTGTTCCTCACCTATAAGGAACATGTCATCCACATATATGACAAGGATCAAGATATGACTATGAGCAACCTTAAAATACAGATTGGAGTCAACAATACTTTTGGAAAACCCCAAGATATGGAGGAATCCATCCATCCTCGCATACCAGACTCTTGGAGCCTATTTGAGGCCATACAAGGATTTCTTCAGTTTACACACATGGGTCTTATTCCCATGAGACACAAAGCCTTCAGGTTGTTCAATGTAGACTTCCTCATCAATATTTCCATTGGGGAAGGATTTCATTACATCCATTTGATGTAACTTCCATCCAAATACTGTAGCAAGAGAAATGATGGTTATGATAGTAGTATACCTAACGACAAGAGAAAATTTCTCATCATAGTCTATGCCTTCTTTTTGAGTAAATACATGAGCTAAAAATATGTCTTTGTACTTCTCAATGCTTCCATCAACAACATGCTTGATTTTGTAAAGCCATATGGATGTTACCACTGACTTTCCTGTCAGTCTAGGAACAACTCCCCACATACCATTCTTTATGATTGAACTATACTATTCAATCATGGCATCAATCCATACCCGTTGACTTGTTGCTTCTTTGTATGTGGAAGTTTCTGCACCAATGAGATAGCTCATAAGACCTGAGTACTTATGTGGCATTATGCTTTCTATGAAAGTCACGGGAAGAGATTTATGCTTCTCATCTTCTTGTACGATTTCTCGGTACTGGGAAGGTATCCTTTTGGAAGGAGAAACTTCAAGCAGTTCTTTTGGTGGACTTTTAGTTTCATTAGGTGCATCCCTCTTTCTCCCTCTGAACTTCTAAATCTGGAATATCATGAAGGGGTTCTTCATATTCGTTTAAAAGAATTTGTGTTTGATAAAACAAAACTTCCTCATGTAAGATCACATCTCTACTAATTTCAACATACGTCTATCCAGGGACATATATGCGGTAGGACTTCGAGCTGTCAATGCAACCAAAAAAAGATGTCTTTCTTTCTGGAAGGATATAGCTTATCCCTCTTTTGTTTTGGCACATGAATGTATACTGGAGTTCCAAAAATCCTCATGTGGTCAACTGCAGGTTTCTTGCTGGTGAAGACTTCTTCTGGAGTCTTTTACCCCAATATAGTATGAGGGATTCTATTTTGGATGTACACAACAATACATGCATCTTCAACCCACAAAGATAAAGGAATATTTAGATAAGTCAACATGTCTTTAGCAACTTCACATATTATTATTTTATTCCTTTTTGCAACTCCATTCCATTGAGGGTTATATGGTACTATAAGATTTTTCTTGATTCATGGTTCTCGACAAAAATCATCATATTCATTAGAATCATACTCACCTCTGTTATCTGACCTCAGGATATAGATGTGTTTGGTTGTCTAATCTTCAATCAGGGCCTTGAACTCTTTGAACCTGTCAAAAGTTTCACTTTTGGATTTGAGGAAGTATATCCATGACTTCAGAGAATGATCATCTATGAATAAGACATAATATAGGAACCCACTCAAGGAGGGTGAAGACATGGGCCCACAAATTTCAGAGTGAATCAAATCCAATATTTCTTTAGATCTATTCTTGCTTCTAGAGAAGGATTTCTTATTATTCTTACCTAGAGAAAAACCTTTGCGAATTCCATCATGTTAGGGAGAGACCTCTAGCATACCTGTAACCATATTTTGTAGTCTTGGAAGAGATATATAGTGAAGGTGTCCAAACCTCTGATTCCACAATGCACATGGATCAACTATATGGTGAACCAAAGCATGAGTAGAATTTCTAGAAACCTTATAAGGACCTCCCTCTTGAACCCCAATCTATACAACTCAGCTTAGTTTCTCATTATTTTCCTATAGTAGGACTTTCTTGTCCATGAAAAAAATTATGTATCCCTTGTCCTCTAAACCAACAACATATAGGAGTTTCTTCTTTAAAACAAGAACTTATAAGACACCATCAATATGTAAAACTGTACCTAAATCCAGTTGAGGTGTGGTTGACCCAACTCCTTCAATTTTGTAAGTGGAGTCATCTCCAAGTTCCACTTGATTAGTGAAATTCTTCTTTCTGTAACTAGTGAGTGCTCCATGATTTCTTGTCATATTTCTAGAGGTACCAAGAGTTAGCACTGTCAGTGATGGATCCATAAAGGGAAGAGATCATGTAGTATCCTCTTCTAGGTTCCTCTTCTTTAGTATTCTTGGTGTTCTTCTTCTTCTTCTACAACAGAGGATTGGAATATTCTTTTGAAATTTCTCTTGGGCTTCTTGCAATCCTTAGCAAAGTGCCCAAACTTGTGACAATTATAGCATTCCACTTTTGAAACATCAATGTTCTTACCAAGTGGTTTCTTTCCCTTATTTTGTTGAGGGGAAGGATTATTGAACTTATTTGTATTAGCTGTAAGGGAAAGGGTTCCTTCCTTAGTTCCAGTTGCCTTTCCTGAAACTCTTCCTTCTTCTTCCAAGGAATCATGCCAAAGTATATCAAAGTTTGGATGATTTTCACGTCCACTTATTGACGTTAGAAACATTTCCCAAGAGTTCAGGAGACCATAGAATACAGTATGCACAAGGTCATCACCATCCATAGCAATACCAATAGAAATAAGTTGATCTCTTACCTATGCAATATTTGTGAAGAAGGGTCCAACTCCTTCATCCTTGCTCATCTTCAATGTTCAAAGCTTTTATTCAAAACTCTCTTCTTACTGGGAGCCTTTTTCTCATATAGGTTCATCAAGGTGTCAAAGCATTCTTTGGTAGTCTTCAATGAAGTGATGTTGGGAATCAAAGATTCTTTGACAGAATCACAAATGATCCTCCTAGCCTTATCCTTATTCTTTTCGAATCAATTATGTAAGCATTAGATGTTGGCTCTTCCATGGTGTTCAACACCATATCATCAAGGTCACTTTCCTCCAATATGGATGTAAGCCTAGATTTCCAAGAATTTTAGTTTGCTAAAATTTCAAGATTTTCATTTGGCCTAAAGATGTTGGTAGCCATCTCTGCTACTAGTCAGTTGTCCAAGTTAGGAAAATATCCCATGGTCTAGGAAGACAACAATAATCTTCCTTTTACTGGGTCTTCAAATGATAAGATATGATACCATGTTGAATTTTAGCATTAGCATGAATTCTTTAAAATTTTGCAGACTGTAAAATAACAATAAACAAGTGCAGTAGAAAGATCAACAACATCACACACTAAACACAAGAGTTTTTCATGGGGAAATATTTAAAGGACAAAATCACCAAAAGCATTAGTAATTCATCTCTTAAATGAGATGATCAAGTCTTCAATAATTCTCAGGCCCTAATAGGTTTGACCAACAATTTTTCCAATGAGACAAATTTTACAAAAACTGAGTTAGGGTTTTATGTCCTTAATTTTATTTCATTGCTTCCTAGACTTAGCTTCCTGGATTTGTTTCCCAAGCTATTTTAAATAATCAGATACCTTTTAATGTTGCACGAGAAAGAACAGTAGTTGTGAGAATATTTTTCTTGCTGCCTTAGTTGCCTTGATTTTTTGTTCTACTTCCCGAGAAGGAACTAGAATTCCCGAACCTACTACCTTCCTTCCTGGACCCTTCTATTGCCTACCCAAACCCTTCTGATGCCTATCCCAAACCCTTATGCTTCCTGCCTGAACCTGTAGTTACCTACCCGAACCTTTCTACTACCTTCCCAGACCCTGCTGGGCTACCCATAATACTACAACAGGATTCCTGGTGTCCTAACAAGATGGCTAGAGGCTACTGTTAGATAATGGAATCCTATTAGGGATTCCTATATAGAAATAAAGGCTTCCCAATGAAGAAGAAGGATGCCAATTCAAGTTGGAAACTTCCTGGAACAAGGAGAAAGTTGTCTGTGATTATTTCTAAAGTTTTCGTAGGGGTTAGGGTGATGCCCTAGCTCACGAGGAAGGAGATTGAGCTGCTGGTGGAGGTTTGATGTTGTTTGCTGAATAAAACCCTTGCTTAGGTTTTGGCAGAAGCAAGTAGATTCCCTAGCTAGATAGCCTCCATGCTAGGGCATAAACCAAACCAAAAATTCTTGCTTCTCTTCCAACGCCAACAAAAATATTCTAAGAGCAACTAAATGATGATAGTGTGTAAAAATGAAATGGATTATCCTTCTTTTATAGCCTTTGAATCACCTGTATGTGGAAAAAAACTTAATAGAACAAAATAATAATATTTTCTTCTTTTATTTCTTTGACTTTTATAACCTTTAGTGGTACTAAAGGTATTTTTTCAGTTTCACTTTGAATTCTTAGTGGTCTAAGGGTCCTAATGTATTTTTGGCTTTTAATTTTATCCTTCTTTAGGTGCCCTTGTGGTCAAAACAAGTGGTCATAGGGGTCCTTCATCCCCACTAAAAGTACATCATCATAAATAGAAAGAATTACTAATGGTTTTATCTCACACTCCATGTGCCACCAATATTAGGTACTAGGTGTCTTAACCAAGGGTAGCTAATCCTCGGAGAAGATCACAAAGGCCACAGATTGAAGGTAGGAGTGGCTCACATGCCTAGATCTGGTATAGGATTTATAGTGATATCTTGGTAACATACCATGTGCCTCAGCCATAGGCTGCATAATTTGACCCAAATTCAAATACTTGGTAATAGACTAAGTGCCTCCATTCTCCCAGAGAATGGACTTCAACCCTAGGATGAGTCCCCTAGTACTATACTGGTTCATCTTCTTGGTAACTGACCAGGTTCCTTCATTCAAAGAATGGCACTCAGCTTTAGGTTGAGCCCCTCAGTGCTGGACTAGTTCCACATCCTGGTCCTCGACCAAATGTCCCCATTCAACATAATGGCTACTCAAATCTAGGTTGAGTTCCCCTAGTGTTGGATTGGTTCCACACCCTAGTCGTTTACTAGATGTCCCATTCAATAGAATGGATACTCAACTCAAGGTTGAGTTCCCCCAGTGTTGGACTGGTTCCACATCTTGGTCCTTGACCAGATGTCCCCATTCAACGGAATGGCTACTCATCTCAAGGCTGAGTACGATGCTCAGGAGAATTCAATAGAAAATCAGAGGCAAGTGTGGGATTTTCCTTTTCCATAGGGTTTATATACTTTAAGTTTATTCTTTTATTTAGAGTATGCTCGTTGAACTATTTAACCAATGAATAGATACACATAGCCATTAACATGATCCCTCATTTGAGGATCGATGTTCTTGTACTTACGAGATTCATTTACTTTGAAGTTAATGCTTGTAAATTTCTAGTCAATAATTTAGTTTTGTGTTCCATTCCCAATCAACACTTATTATGGGTTGTTAATTACACAAGAAGGATTAGGCCACAAGGACACCATGAACTCCCTCATGTGGACTTGGGTTAGCTCAACTGTGGATCATGTGATCCTTGGTTACTGATTCATGTTGATTACCTATAACACATGTAAACATATAATCGTATCCTAGAGATAACATCTTTGTCCACATGTGCATCAATCCCTTACGGTATGTGTTTTATCCGTAGGTTAATTTTGATGAAACACTAGCTATAAATGTATGCACATGCATTCCCTTATATATATATATATATATATTAGCTAAATTTTCAAGGTTTGATTCCTTATGTTTTGTAATTATGTTGAGAGTGCTTGATAGGAACAATTACTTATCTACTAAGCCTATGGGTGAGTATTCAATCCCTTGCCATGCAGATATAACTAGAATTTCTAGACCCATGATATAGACTAACCAACTTGGTTAACTTTAATGTGTTATTTAAGTATCAACTAAAGAATTATTTTAAAGATTATTTTGCATTGACTAATGTTCTTAAAACACATTGTCTTATTTTTATATATGATGTTTACTGAGGTTGTCTCATTGTTTGCAGGTAATTTCACATGGGAATCTCCTTGAATCCTAGGTAACCAATTCATTTTATCATCCATGAATATTTTATATAATATCTTATATGGTTCTATCCTCCAAACTAATGGAAATGGGAGATGTTCACAACTTTTGGGCTCCTGTAACGCTTCTTGTACACTCATATAAGTCGAGGACTGGGCTACTAGAATCCCTTTTCTCTCTTAATTGAATATATATCTTTTAGCGAGTCTCACTATTATTAATAGTTTTTATATAATGAATATCTACACTAAATTTCAAAGGGATGTTTACCGAACAATAATTATTAATTATAATAGATCGTGTTTCCCACTGGGTTGGCCTTAGATCTAGAACCATTATTTTGTTCAATAATGTGATATCATCAAAGTAACATAGGTAGTTGTTGTCACATACCCCAATTTTGTAAAATAATGTTAATTGTTTTAATTATATTCCTAACACATTATGTTAAAATTAATGCTAAGTAGGAATTGATGACTCAGCAGAGTCAACAGAAATGGAATGTAATTCAGAATATTTTATTATTAATAAATAAATTGTGGCGACAACAACATGGGAGAGCTATTAAAAAGAGGTTACTGGTAAAACTAGTGGATGGAACTAGGTGGAGGACAAAGGACAAGTGGCGGCATCCTCAAACACTTCCTAAGTTGCAGGTGGAAACTTCCCTATATTTGGGGTCACGATCCCCCAAGAAAGTGGGATCAGAGCAGGTGGCTCATTAAATGACAACTAACCCAAAAAGACCTAGGCAATCTTTTAAAAGTACTCAATGAAGAGAGCTGAGGCTGCTCAGATATTTTCCAGAGAGAATTCATTCAGGTGAATGTTATTCACGAAATTCATGAGGAAAGAGGGAAAAATAGTAAGGAAGTTGTCTGAGAGGATTGCTGCAGTAACTTGGTTTATTATAGCTTTTTAGCTAGGAGAATTGGTTGATAAGTTCGGAGTTAATAATGAGTTTGAAGACTGGTATCTGACTTTGCTGCACCTAGTTCCAGCTAGGGAGACCAGAGCAAGCTCGGGGGTCCTGAGGAGTCGCTGTCTGAGCGCTCTCCAGGAGTTGGTAGGGAGGAACGGCCTCCCATTGCTGTTGTTGTCCCAGTTCCAAACAAGTTTTGTCACTTATCTATTTATGTTTTAATGAGTATGAATGGATGATTGTTATGTTTATATTATATGACAGAGGAGTTAGCTAGTTTAGTAATGTGAATGTTTCAGTTTATCAGTAATTAATCTGTTGATGAAAATAAAGAACCACTGTGTTTTTCCACATCTGGGTTCACCAGACCGTACTCCAGCACAGGGGTAGAATTATAGAAGGATGATATGATGATAAAATAGCATAGAATGATAGTAAAATCTTAGAATAGTATCACTGTGTTAATTGCAGAGGTATTATCTTGGTATTTAGAGTAGTATTTCTTCTGAACAGTTCTTGTCATTTAGTTACTTCCAGTAACTTCAAGTGCTTCATAGATTCACAGTTTAATTTCTTTCAATCTTAAAAACTATTTCCTGGTACTATATTTTTTTTTTCAGTAATTCTATTATTGGAAAGAATAGATAGAAGAGTAGATTTTAGACTAGGTTATTTACTGTTTTACTATATAGTTCTTTCTTTCAGAGTAGTATAACTGCACTATCTAGTTTAATACCAGAACTGGTAGTAGGATTTAAAATAGAATAAATTCTTCTGTTAAACATAAACTAAGTAAATACTCTGAACAATATTAATATGTGTGCTTATAAGATAATCCTAGTTAGAGATAAATTAAGTACTGAACATATATATATATAACTAACATAAATAAGAAAATAATTGAATTATAAAAGAAAATAGATAGTATGGTATAAATTACATCAAAGTTATTTAGTAAGTACTATTTTCGATAAACTCGTGGAAATAAACTAAGGATATTAATATAGAAACTATAGTATTCACAGAAAGTTAATGTAGTGATTATAATAGTAATTTATTTATGTAATACAAGAATATCATTATTATTAACATAAGTAGTATTCTTGTTTACTGTAAGTAAATCTTAGAAACATTTTTATACTGTATCTTAGAACTACTTTACTATCTGAGTTATAAGTACAAATTTACTGACAGTACCAAGATTAATTGAAAAGAAAGATATAAAAACCCTACATTATTAACAGGGTATAAATAATACATCAATTACATTTTTCTTACTAATAAGAAAGTTAATTTATAAACCAGATAATAACACTTCTTTTCAGTAAACAAATCAAATGTTTTCTTTTTACAGGAAGTAACAACAGGAGTTCAGGTCGCTCTTTTGTCGAGCTTAACTATATATTATAAACATAACTAGTAGCCCTATTATTGCATAAGTACTTTTTAATTTAACAATAACCTTAAGGAAAAAGGGACGGGGTTATTCCTTCCCTGTCAACTAGGGTTATACCCTATAAAACCTAAATTATACGAATAAATCAGCAATGGTGGAATTAACAGTATTTTTCTTCTCACAGTCGTGTTATAAAATAAAACAAAGTAAGTATTCAAATTTTTCCAATGCTGTAAGTAAAGAGGGAATGCAGCAGAAGGAAATAGTTTTAAAAACTTATATAAGACTGAAACAGTCAAGGGTTTGGCAGTTGATCTTTTGAGGCAGCGAAAAACAACTAGAAGAATGGACAAGTATGGTGTGGAGAGCCACTAAGGAACGACCTCCACTTGGGTGCCAATGCACAACTGTAGCAGAGAGGAATGAGCCGAAGGCATTTACAGCATTGCACAAGGGACAGAATGGTCAACTTACTCGCAGAAGCTGGAAGAGTGCCCGAAGGCGAAGGAGAACAATGAGTTAGGGTTAGATTTGAGCCTTTTAAAATACTGTAACACTTGGCTCACACAAATCCACGTCGCTATGCAATATTTCGTCACGGTGGGTAAGTTTCCCATAGTTTATATGAGCAAGCACAAAGAACTCATGTAATCAATAATTGGGCTGTTTCGAAGGTTACATTAGAACCTCTGCGGAAGTCAACTTATGATTTGAAATAATAATAACCAGATCTTTGTTAATATTTAAACCTATCATTGGAACTTCCATCGATGCAAGGGTTAACGAATCTTATATATTGTTATGATATATTGTCACCGCATTATAATGTTATCCCTTGGGATGTAAGTATAACGATAATCCTAAGTTTATCATGATCCAGCGAAACAATAGTGTAAAGGATCTTGTAATGTGTGTTATATGAATTAAACCTTAGATTTAAGAACACCATATCTAGAGTGGAGATGTATTAACATATCTTTTATACAATCTTGTTGTGTATACTGTAGACTTGTAAAGACTCTAAGAGTTATTTTTAGAACAAGTTTGTAACATGATCATAGGAAGAAAATGTAATATTTATGATTAAGAAAAGGTATTTGTCTTACAAGAGTTTCACCAATATTTCTATTGTAATTATAGATTATACTATTGGTACATTTAAAAGAGGTTATAGAATTCAACCATAGTAACCCTTGTATTATAGTGTTAACTTTTAAGGTTTTGCCATAGTAAACTAGGTTGGATAAAAGTTCCAAAAGGAAATTGGAAACCATTTATTTGATGAATATATCATCTGGATTAAATGTCCTTAACTTATAATTTATCACCTATAAAGATGAAGCCATTAAGAGGAAGATTATGAACATAGTGACTGGACCTTGAAACTTTATGTTGTACCTTCTTTTTGATTAAAAATATTAACTAATTTGCAGTAGGTTAATTCTTCAGACCTAAGATAAGCTTAGTATGTGTTATTTCAGTAGCGATGAAATTAAAACCTGATTTATCAGCTTGAGTTTATTCCTATCAGTGGGTAGTTAGTTTGATAGCAGTAAATGTAAACCTCTCATTTATATACTTTACAAAGTAAGAACGATTGTGCTTTCTTAAGTATAACTTTTGAGTTTCGTTTTTCTGTAGTAAATAATTCTTGTTTATAAAGATCTTATAACATTGATAATGTTGATAGTTATCAAACAGTTGAGTAATGATAAGAATGATAAAGCTGTCTCTATAAGAAATAAAGAACAAATATTGGATTTACCTCAGTAAGCATTGATAGGTGCTTAGCTACTAATGTCTTACTGAACTTTGAACTGCAACAAACTTGTATTTAAAGACTTTGGAATATTTACTTGCATAAACCAATCTTCTTACCTATAATCTATAAAGACAAAAGGAACTTTATGCATTAGCTCGAAAGCTAAGTAAGCCTAGTTTCTCATGATAGCCCACCTTGTGTTCACAAAAAGAAACAAGTCAGTAAACTGAAAACATGGTTCTATCACTTAGGAAAATAACAGATTAAATTGAATAATAAGTTGATAACCTTTAACTAATTAAATGATTAGTTAACTGTAATTATGTTATTAATATGTAAATTAAAAATTTTAAAATTTTTCAGAAAATTTGGGGTTTTGACATGTGGTATCAGAGCATGGTTCAAATACTAGGCCTTGATGTGGCCCAACTAGTTTCCACAGAACAGTGAAAATAATGTACTAACCTGTATTTTTTGTTTTATGTAAAAAGTAGAAAATTTTCTTTTTCTGAATCTAACAGACAGGTATGGAGAAGATAGGAGAATATGCTGAGGAGGAGTCTCCCAACACCGAGACAAGACAGATGTCTAGAGAACCCGTGTTAGAAGAGGTAACTGCTCACTCTTCAGAGCTGATGCAGACTATAAAAGATTTAAAGACTGAAATGGAATCAGTCAAGAAGGATAATGAGAGAATTTTAAAGACTCAGGAGGAGTTAAACCAAATTTTGATGGAAAAATTTCAGACTGAAGGGAGGAGCAAAAGATCTGAATCTGAAGAAGCTAGCCATCAGAAAGGATCTAAAAAGATGAAACTGGCTAAAGCTGAAAGCAGTTCATCATCTGAAGGATTTAGGGAACAACAAAGCTATTACACTATTAGTGACAGTAGTGAGGCTGAGTTGTATAAGAGAAAGAAAAAGTACAGGCCATATGAAGAGATTTCTGGGGAGTTCAAAAAAATAAAACCCCCAACTTTCAATGGAGAAACTGAAAAAGGGGAAGAGGCAGAATCCTGGTTATCCGGGATGAGGAAATATTTTCAGATATACAACTATTCAAATCGGCTGAAGGCAAGAATGGCCATCTATAATCTCTCTGGGAAGGCAGATATATGGTGGCAAGATCTAAAAAGAGTCAAGGGGATCAAAGAAAAAGAAGTCAATTGGAGTACCTTTAAAAGGTACTTCAAGAAGAAATTTCTGTCTGAACAATACTATGAAGAAAGGGCAAAAGAATTTTACGAGTTAAAGTTAGGATCCATGACTATGAAGGACTTAAACAATAAATTCTTAAGTCTGTTAAGGTATGTGCCTTATTTAGTTGATGAGAAACCTAAAGTACATCAGTTTCTCAGCTTCCTGCCATATCATATCAAGGACAGAATCGAGTATGATAACCCAAGGACTCTGCAAGAAGCCATGAGAAAGGCAAATTTATGTTTTGAATAGAACAAAAAGAAAGAAGGTATAGCCAACTGGAAGGCTAAAAAGAACAGTAATCACCCTGAGTTCAAGAAAAATGAGTTTGTACCCCAGAAAATTTTCAGGAATAATAAGAACATAAATCATTCTAATGGTAAGAACTTCCAAGGAAAAAAAAATGGTGCTTCTAATAATTCTAATAATCCCAATAACTTCAAGGGCAAGGAAGCTTCAAACAATCATGGAAATTTCACTAAGAATTTTGAACGAAAGGAGCCTGTTAAGTGCTGGGAGTGCAATGGCCTGCACTATGCTTCAGTCTACCCAAATCGGAAGAAGCCAAACAACAATATTCACACTGTGCAGGATGAAATGACTATTGGAGATTTTGCAAGGACTATGCCCCGAATCAATGCAGCGTTGGAGAACCGCCAAGCTGATTATCAGACTTCCATGGTGGAAGTGGAAGGTATGATTAACCAAACCCCAGTAACTATTTTAATAGATCCAGGGGCTAGTCTTAGTTACATTTCACCTCAGATAGTGGAAAGGTGTAAATTGACTGTTGAAAAGCTTGATAGTTCATGGTTGGTTCAATTAGCCACTGGGGCAAAAAGGAAAGTAATCTGTTATGTTAAGGAATGTGCTTTAGATATGAATGATTTTAAAACTACTGTTAAACTAAATGTTTTGCCACTTGGCTCGTATGACATACTTATTGGTATGGATTAGTTAGAGCAGCATAAGGTAGTTTTAAACTGTTTTGATAAAACCTTTACGTGTGTAAATAATAATGAACAGCCAGTAACAGTTAAGGGTATTCCTAGGAAAACTGTAATCAGGCAGATTTCTGCCTTACAACTTAAAAGAGCAGTTAGGAAAGGGTGCAAAGCCTATGCTGTAACTATTACAGATGAGGCAAATAAATATGAACAAGATAAAATAAAAATGGAGGATATTCCTATTTTAAACGAATTTACTGATGTTTTTCCAGAGGAAATTCCAGGATTACCTCCTAAGAGGGAACTGGATTTCACTATTGAGCTGGTACCAGGTGCTGTACCTAGCTCAAAAGCTCCGTATTGTATGAATATTTTAGAACTTAATGAACTAAAATCACAGTTAAAAGAGTTAATAGATAAGAAGTATATTCGACCCAGTGTGTCCCCTTGGGGAGCACGAGTAATTTTTGTTAAAAAGAAAGACGGAACTATGCGACTATGCATAGATTACTGTCAACTAAATAAAATGACTATAAAAAACAGATATCCGTTGCCCCGCATAGATGATCTGTTTGATCAATTGTGTGAATCTACGGTGTTCTCAAAGATAGACCTAAGATTAGGATATCATCAGGTACGAATTAAAGATGAGGACATTTTCAAGACAACCTTTAGAACAAGGTATGGACATTACGAATTTGTCGTAATTCCATTTGGGCTTACTAATTCCCCAATTGTCTTTATGTGCCTGATGAATAATATAATGCATAAATATTTAGATAAATTTGTTGTCGTATTTATCGATGACATTTTAATTTATTCTAAAAATGAAGCAGAACATAAAGAACACTTACAGATAGTTTTACAAGAGCTGCGAGAGCAACAACTCTTTGCGAAGTTCAGTAAGTGTGATTTATTTAAGGATGAAATCCAATACTTAGGTCACGTAGTGACTAAGGAAGGGATTTCAGTGGATCCTGAAAAGATTCAGGCAATCGAAGATTGGCCAGTTCCAAAAGACGTAACAGATGTTAGGTCCTTCATGGGAATTCCCGGTTACTACCAGAGATTCATCAAAGGCTTTTCAAAAATAGCTAACCCAATCACTTCTTTGCAAAAGAAAGGCAAGAAATTTGATTGGAACTTAAAGTGTGAAGAAAGCTTTAAGAAATTAAAAACTTTATTAACAACTACGCCTATTCTAAGAATAGCAGATCCTAATAAGGATTTCGTGGTGTGCACCGATGCTTGCAATGATGGTTTAGGTGGTGTGCTGACTCAAGAAGGGCATGTCATTGCCTATGAATCCAGGAAATTAAAAATCCATGAAAAGAATTATGCCACTTATGATTTAGAACTTGTTGCTGTAATTCATGCCTTAAAAATGTGGCGACACCACTTAATAGGTAGAAAGTTTATTTTAATGACTGATAATAAAGGTTTGAAATACCTTTTAGATCAGCCCAACTTAAATGCAAGACAGGCAAGGTGGTTGGCCTTCTTGAGTGAATACGATTTCGAAATTCAACACATAAAAGGAAAAGAAAATAAGGTGGTTGATGCTTTGAGCAGAAATGCAAAGCTGAACTTTGCAGCAACAATCAGCACTTATACTTCTGATTTAAATGAACAGCTGACAGAAGGAATAAAACAGGATGAAATTTATAAAAAAATACAAGTTACAGCTAAAGAAGAGCCTATAGAAAGCTTAATAAAGGGTTATAGTCTCAATAAAGATGGATTTTTGTTGTTTAAGGATAAACTGTATGTGCCTAATGTGCCTAAAGTTAAATTGCTGATTCTGGATGAAGTTCATAAAACACCTTACTCAGGACATCCAGGCTACCAAAAGACCGTCAGCACGTTAAGAAAAGAATATTTCTGGCCTAATATGAAATCTGAAGTAGCTGAGTATATAGCTAGATGTTTGGACTGTCAACAAGTGAAAACAGAACACCAACATCTGGCTGGTCTACTGCAACCTCTACCTATTCCTAGTTGGAAATGAGAAATAATCAGCTTAGATTTTATTACTGGATTACCCAGAAATCAGAATCAGAATGATTCAATTATGGTGGTAGTAGATAAATTAAGTAAAGCAACACATTTCATTCCTGTTAAAACCACTTACAAGGCTGCAAACATAGCTGGCATATTCTTAAAGAAATTTTTTTGGCTACATGGTGTACCGAATGTTATTATTTCAGACAGGGATCCTAAATTCACGGGGAATTTCTGGAAATCCTTGTTTAAAGGATTGAATACAACACTGAATTTCAGCACCTCTTTCCATCCTCAAACAGATGGACAGACAAAAAGAGTGAATCAGGTGCTTGAATATCTGTTAAGAATGTATGTTAAGGATTAGCCAGGTAAGTGGGAAGGCTACCTACACTTAGTAGAGTTTGCATACAATAACAACTATCAGTCCTCAGCTAAGTTCAGTCCATTTGAAATTCTGTATGGGCGTAAATGCAACACTCCTATCTCCTGGAATGATCCAGTAGATAGATTAGTGTTAGGACCTGAATTATTGAAGGAAATGGAACAGATTGTGAAACAAGTGCAGAAAAATTTGAAGGTAGCACAGGATCGACAAAAGAGCCAAGCAAATTTGAAAAGAACTCCCAAAGAGTTCCAGGTGGGTGAGCATGTGTTTATAAAGGTAAGACCAAAGAAGAGCTCCCTAAGACTGGTGAGTTGTACAAAACTAGAACCACGTTACTGTGGTCCGTTTGAAATTTTATCCAGAATTGGTCAAGTTGCATATCAGCTAGTATTACCACATAACTTGAAAGTGCATAATGTTTTTCATATTTCTGTTCTGAAAAAGTATGTTCATGATGCTACTCATGTGATTGATTGGAATGTTGTACAGGAAGAACCAGAAGGGGAAGTTCTGGTGGAACTGGACTGTATCCTCCGGAGGAGGTAAATTACTCTGCGGAACCGCACAATTGGACAGCTGAAGGTGCAATGGAAGCACCTTAGTCCTGAAGAAGCTACCTGGGAACTAGAAAGTAAGATGCGGGAAGCATACCCGAATATGTTCCAGGAGGTTGCATAGGATGAGGAATAAGTAACATCGAGGACGATGTTACATTTTAAGGGGGTGTGTATGTCACATACCCCAATTTTGTAAAATAATGTTAATTGTTTTAATTATATTCCTGAGACATTATGGTAAAATTAATGCTAAGTAGGAATTGATGACTTAGCAGAGTCAACAGAAATGGAATGTAATTCATAATATTTTATTATTAATAAATAAATTGTAGAGACAACAGCATGGGAGAGCCATTAAAAAGAGGTTACTGGTCAAACTGGTGGATGGAACTAGGTGGAGGACAAAGGAAAAGTGGTAGCATCCTCAAACACTTCCTAAGTTGCAGGTGGCAACTTCCCTATATTTGGGGTCATGATCCCCCAAGAAAGTGGGATCAGAGCAGGTGGCTCATTAAATGACAACTAACCCAAAAAGACCTAGGCAATCTTTTAAAAGTACTCAATGAAGAGAGCTGAGGCTGCTCAGATATTTTCCAGAGAGAATTCATTCAGGTGAATGTTATTTAGGAAATTCATTGAGGAAAGAGGGAAAAACAGTAAGGAAGTTGTCTGAGAGGATTGCTGCAGTAACTTGGTTTATTACAGCTTTTTAGCTGGGAGAACTGGTTGATAATTTCGGAGTTAATACTGAGTTTGAAGACTGGTATCTGACTTTGCTGCACCTAGTTCCAGCCAGGGAGACCAGAGCAAGCTCGGAGGTCCTGAGGAGTCGCTGTTTGAGCGCTCTCCAGGAGTTGGTAGGGAGGAACGGCCTCCCATTTCTGTTGTTGTCCCAGTTCCAAACAAGTTTTGTCACTTATCTATTTATGTTTTAATGAGTATGAATGGATGATTGTTATGTTTATATTATATGATAGAGGAGTTAGCTAGTTTAGTAATGTGAATGTTTTAGTTTATCAGTAATTAATCTGTTGATGAAAATAAAGAACCACTTTGTTTTTCCACATCTGGGTTCACCAGACCGTACTCCAGCACAGGGGTAGAATTATAGAAGGATGATATGATGATAAAATAGCATAGAATGATAGCAAAATCTTAGAATAGTATCACCGTGTTAATTGCAGAGGTATTATCTTGGTATTTAGAGTAGTATTTCTTCTGAAAATTTCTTGTCATTTACTTACTTCCAGTAACTTCAAGTGCTTCACAGATTCACAGTTTAATTTCTTTCAATCTTAAAAACTATTTCCTGGTACTATATTTTGTTTTTCAGTAATTCTATTATTGGAAAGAATAGATAGAAGAGTAGATTTTAGACTAGGTTATTTACTGTTTTACTATATAGTTCTTTATTTCAGAGTATTATAACTGCACTATCTAGTTTAATACCAAAACTGGTAGTAGGATTTAAAATAGAATAAATTCTTCTGTTAAAAATAAACTAAGTAAATACTCTGAACAATATTAATATGTGTGCTTATAAGATAATCCTGGTTAGAGATAAATTAAGTACTGAACATATATATATATATATATATATATATATATATATATATATATAACATAAATAAGAAAATAATTGAATTATAAAAGAAAATAGAGAGTATGGTATAAATTACATCAAAGTTATTTAGTAAGTACTATTTTCGATAAACTGGTGGAAATAAACTAAGGATATTAATATAGAAACTATACTATTCACTTAAAGTTAATGTAGTGATTATAATAGTAATTTATTTATGTAATACAAGAATATCATTATTATTAACATAAGTAGTATTCTTTTTTACTGTAAGTAAATCTTAAAAACATTTTTATACTGTATCTTAGAACTACTTTACCATATGAGTTATAAGTACAAATTTACTAACAGTACCAAGATTAATTGAAAAGAAAGATATAAAAACCCTACATTATTAACAGAGTATAAATAATACATCAATTACATTTTTCTTACTAATAAGAAAGTTAATTTATAAACCAGATAATAACACTTCTTTTCAGTAAACAAATCAAATGTTTTCTTTTTACAGGAAGTAACAACAGGAGTTCAGGTCGCTCTTTTGTCGAGCTTAACTATATATTATAAACATAACTAGTAGCCCTATTATTGCAGAAGTACTTTTTAATTTAACAATAACCTTAAGGAAATAGGGACGGGGTTATTCCTTCCTTGTCAACTAGGGTTAAACCCTATAAAACCTAAATTATACGAATAAATCAGCAATGGTGGAATTAACAGTATTTTTCTTCTCATAGTCGTGTTATAAAATAAAACAAAGTAAGTATTCAAATTTTTCCAATGCTGTAAGTATAGAGGGAATGCAGCAGAAGGAAACAGTTTTAAAAACTTATATAATAACTGAGCGTAAAAACCCTATCTATTCAAAATAATACAAAGGTGACGACTGTAAACCCAGTCTTGTTTAATAACCCACGGCCGTAACAAGAATTTACATATGAAGGCTTATAGCCGGTTCATTACTTTAAACATAGAAATGTAAACAAAAACAAAATTTACAATCACGGCCGAAGCCGGAGAAGCTCTGTAGTAGAGCTAGGGTCTTAACCCAACATGTTAATAGCAAATAAACAACCAAATTAACCGAAAGCTTTGAGGGTCTAAACCAGCTGCAACGACCATTCCCTCACAACCCCATAAGGGTTTACACAAGATGGATGAGCCATGGAGGAACCAGGGCTTACCGTAGCCCTTATCGCTGCAACCCACGCTGTTGTGCAAACAGAGAAGAGAAGCAGGGCCGTGACTGCAAACCAACATAAAAACCGGTTGTTAAATTCATATTTAAAAGCAAGAAAATTATAAACAAGAAAATGAGTTTATCAGTTACAAGACTGAGTAATACTTTACCTCGGCTTCGAAAGTAGCAACCTGCTTCGCAGCGACCAGTGACAACACGAGCAGAAGGTTCAGCATTCATCTACAAGAAGGAAACAGTGTTTACAACACTTCATCGAACTTTGACAGCAGAGGAAACCCAACCATTCAACAGACCGGGTAAAACCCTATAGCTGTGATATTCTTTCATCGCAACCACTCACAGTATATCGTGTAATCAAGCCACGATATTCTGAAAGGAGAAATCACCTCCATAGTAGTGAACTAAAGGAAGAAGGCGAATACTGAAACAATCAAGGGTTTTGAAGTTGAGCTGTTGAGGCAGCGAAGAACAAATAGAAGAACAGCCAAGTATGGTGTGGAGAGCCACTAAGGAACAGCCTCCACTTGGGTGCCAATGCACAACCGTAGCAGAGACGAATGAGCCGAAGGCATTTACAGCATTGCACAAGGGACAGAACAGCCAGCTTACTCGTAGAAGCTGGAAGAGTGCCCGGAGGCGAAGGAGAACAATGAGTTAGGGTTAGATTTGAGCCTTTTAAAATACTGTAATGCTTGGCTCACACAAAGCCACGTCGCTATGCAATATTTCATCACGGTGGGTAAGTTTCCCATAGTTTATATGAGCAAGCACGAAGAGCTCATGTAATCAATAATTGGGCTATTTCGAAGGTTACATTAGAACCTCTGCAGAAGTCAACTTATGATTTGAAATAATAATAATTAGATCTTTGTTAATATTTAAACCTATCATTGGAACTTCCATCGATGCAAGGGTTAACGAATCTTATATATTGTTATGATATATTGTCACCACATTATAATGTTATCCCTTGGGATGTAAGTATAACGATAATCCTAAGTTTATCATGATCCAGCCAAACAATAGTGTAAAGGATCTTGTAATGTGTGTTATATGAATTAAACCTTAGATCTAAGAACACCATATCTAGAGTGGAGATGTATTAACATATCTTTTATACAATCTTGTTGTGTATAGTGTAGACTTGTAAGGACTCTAAGAGTTATTTTTGGAACAAGTTCGTAACATGATCATAGGAAGAAAATGTAATATTTATGATTAAGAAAAGATATTTGTCTTACAAGAGTTTTACCAATATTTCTATTGTAATTATAGATTATACTATTGGTACATTTAAAAGAGGCTATAGAATTCAACTATAGTAACCCTTGTATTATAGTGTTAACTTTTAAGGTTTTGCCATAGTCAACTAGGTTGGATAAAAGTTCCAAAAGGCAATTGGCAACCATTTATTTGATGAATATATCATCTGGATTAAATGTCCTTAACTTATAATTTATCACCTATAAAGATGAAGCCATTAAGAGGAAGATTATGAACATAGTGACTAGACCTTGAAACTTTATGTTGTACCTTCTTTTTGATTAAAAATATTAACTAATTTGCAGTAGGTTAATTCTTCAGACCTAAGATAAGCTTAGTATGTGTTATTTCAGTAGTGATGAAATTAGAACCTGATTTATCATCTTGAGTTTATTCCTATCAGTGGGTAGTTAGTTTGATAGTAGTAAATGTAAACCTCTCATTTATATACTTTACAAAGTAAGAACGATTGTGCTTTCTTAAGTATAACTTTTGAGTTTCATTTTTCTGTTGTAAATAGTTCTTGTTTATAAAGATCTTATAACATTGATAATGTTGATAGTTATCAAACAGTTCAGTAATGATAAGAATGATAAAGTTGCCTCTACGAGAAATAAAGAACAAATATTGGATTTACCTCAGTAAGCATTGATAGGTGCTTAGCTACTAATGTCTTACTGAACTTTGAATTGCAACAAACTTGTATTTAAAGACTTTGGAATCTTTACTTGCAGAAGCCAATCTTCTTACCTGTAATCTGTAAAGACAAAATGAACTTTATGCATTAGCTCGAAATCTAAGTAAGCCTAGTTTCTCATGACAGCCCACCTTGTGTTCACAAAAAGAAACAAGTCAGTAAACTGAAAAGATGGTTCTATCACTTCGGCAAATAACAGATTAAATTGAATAATAAGCTGATAACCTTTAACTAATTAAATGATTAGTTAACTATAATTATGTTATTAATATGTAAATTAAAAATTTTAAATTTTTTTCGGAAAATTTGGGGTTTTGATAGTTGTGTTTGGGTATATATCACATGATATGATTTTTTATTCATTTTTATAACTCCTATTGGGGTTCTCTATTTGGTCTTGATCCTCTCAAGGTTCTTAAATTACTCAAGGGACAAAAACCAAGACTATATAATATGATCTAAAGTGAGTCAAATAGTCCGAATGGTTTACCCACCCTAAGGAAGGATATTGGTTGGGAACTTAGGCATGCAAATTAGGATTTTTCAATATTACTTAGCCTACTTGTAGTCCTTATTGATATTTCTTTTTATCATATTGTTGTACTACTCAACTATCTCATCATTTATGTACTATATAATTGTTTACTATTATAATAAACATGTTCCTACTTCCTACTTTAGTATAATAAATATACATATCTTAGTAATATTTTTCCATTCTATTTTAAATTATGTTTTAGTTATGTTTATAATAGAGTATGTGGCCCAATGCCACATTTAGACACTGCAACTCTAGATAAGCTCCCTAATGTAGTAATTAAGCATTGGAAAAATAATACAATTGTATTACACTATGCTACCCAACGTATCAATTAGGATAACCACATAGATCTAATACAATTATATTAGAATTTGTTTCCCGATGTAGCACTTAGGTTAACCATGTATCATAATAATTTACTTTAACATTACAATCCATAACAATAACTAGATTATAGCTTAGATCAATCACTTCTTTCCAGTTATGCATAGCATCGCATGTTTACTCGTATTTATATCATACTTTGGTATTATTTTCTAGTTACTATTTTCAAAGAAGCCATACATAGGATCAAATCACAATTTTAGTCTTAATTTATGTCAAATCAAGGAGATATAAATACTTGAATATCCAAACCATGATGAAATAGATGGGTCAAAATCAAATTTGCATTAGAGACATTTTTGGATAGTTGAAGACTTTATATATTTGCAAAAGGGAAAATTTCATGTGGAGTCTATAACCTCATCCCAACTCTAGAACCATTTAGTTCTACAAAGCACTAGGTATGGAAAACCATAAAATCCCTAGCTCCACCAAAATCACTCAACATATTCTAGCATCAAATCTGGTAAGCTTCCTTGGAGAGGTGTCTCCTCTTTTTCTTCACTTCAACAAGTACAATCTAGGAGTTAATAAAAAAACCTAGGTCTAATGTCTCAAACATATGAAATTATATCCCTGTTACTTAAGTTTCCCAAATATATCCAAGAAACCTTGGCACCTAAGGCATGCGCACGCGCACGCGTGCGAGAGAGAGAGAGAGAGAGAGAGAGAGAGAGAGAGAGAGAGAGAGAGAGAGAGAATATTCTTATCTACTCACAATTGGTTGATTGAAGGTTTGAATTTGCATGCTATTGACTTTTCATATTTTTACTAAAAATCCATTTTTATACCCATACCTATCAATCCGCCATATTCTAATCCTTTCCCCCTCAATACCTACAATATATTGACTTTATTTTTCACAATTAAAAAACCCCTGTTTATGAATAAACATTATAAGAGATCGGTGAACAAGGCAAATCCCTACGATTAACCAAGAGGATGATGATTTCATATGAAATTATAAGCACCAAAGTATGAAGAAATAATATGAGAGGAGAAAGAGAGAAGTAGATACTGGAATTGGAGATGAGGGCCATGATGGCTCCAACAAGAATGGTTAGAGGTCACAAGGATGAAGGTAACAATATTAAAAATATTAAATATGAGGATTAAAACTATGAAAAATATACAGGAGATACCATACAACCTCAAGATACAACCCATTAATAATGTATGATAGAGGAAGTATAGACATGGAAATGAATGGGAAAAGATAATGAATTGATTGACATGAAATTCAATCACGTGAAGGCATTAAAAAAGGGTCAAGAAAAGTAAGACTCCTTAATAACTAAAACTGTGTTGGATCAAATATCTTAAAAGGCTCAACTAACTATGAAACAATTTCATGCTATGACATGGGTAAAGGTGCAAAAACACATGATCCCATAATCAAAAGAAGAAATATGCAACAAAGGAGAGGAAACAATAAGAAGAGAAGATTCCAATAGAATAAGAAAGAGGAGGATTAGAAAGGAATAGTGGAGAAACAAAGAAAGATGTATATTGGGCAAGGAAGGAACATAGAAAAATACATGAGGGTAAACAAATAACGGTTAATGTAGTTGATATTAAGTGGACATTAATATGATGGAAATGATGGTTAGTTACATTATCATAAATACCGTAAAAATAAAAAATAAAAAATTACACTTTATCATTCAAATAATCACCTAAATTATAATCAAGCTGAAAAAAAGTACACAAATTTTAGGAATATATTTTAATCATCTTGTAACAATTTTTGTTGTAGTTTTAGTGATCATTAAAATTCTAAAATTCAGCAATTGTCCAATATACAGAGTCTACCACATGACCAGGAAAAGTACACATCATGTAATTGCAAGTCATGATAAAAAACAATCAATCCAAGGCATAGAACTATTTGTGCACATATTGTAATTTCACTTCATTCAAGACCTCATGTATATTCTACAATGTTATAGACATCTTATCTAAATTATTCAAGGTTTTTAATAAGGAATTATAGTGTTGATGCATTGAATATATATATATATATATATATATATATATATATGGAAAAGTGCTATTAATGTATTTTGATGTTACACAATCTATTCAATATAATACTTGTTTGTTAGAGGAGTATATCTAAATTTTCTAAATATGACGGTTTATGTGAACCATTGTTTTGGGATTATTTAGGTGAAAAAATTGTAAGTAAGTATTGTCTTCTAAGTTTCATTTTATTGATAGGTAGCACTTTGATGACTTTGGGTTTGAAACTTTCTAAAGTTCATTTTAAGTTTTAAATTATCATTATTTAAGATCTATAGCTTTTTTCATTTTGATATTTTTTAGATGAAAAAATTGTAGATATTGTCTTGCAAATTACATTGATAAGTCTCACTTTGATGATATCAAGCTTCTAACTTTTAAAAATTAATTTTAAAATTATAACCTTTAAAATGTTTAATGACAATTTTTTGTAATAGTATAAAACTTAATAGCTTGATATTAGTTTTTATTTTATGATATGACATCTGTTGCAATGTAATAAATTTGTTATTTCTTATTACCAAAAAAATTGGTTATCCTTTTGTATAATAATTTTTTTTAATATAAAATAATAATTTCATGCAATGTCTCTCTAATCCAATAAAACTTGTCACAAAAAAAGTTGCAAAAATGTAAATATTCTCACAAATACCATTATCACATAACTAAGCTTTTAGTGGTGTATGCATAGGGCTTCCACTGAAATTGAAGTTGAATTTCTGTATGGTGTATGCATAGGGCTTCCACTGAAATTCATCGAGAGTGTACTTTTGTAGTGTATTTATGTAAATCTAAACCGTGAACGAATTATTTAAAATTGGTGTTATTCGTCAATGCATTTTGCGTTTTTCGCCCATGGACGTAGTAAGGATGCTACATACTACTGACAGACTATACACGCATCAAACATAAAACATATATGAAACTAATTTTATCATAGTTATAAATACAAGAACAAATATACCCTTTTTTCCAATAATGTTAAATCACTTAACAAATTTTGTCTTAATTTATGTCAAATGAAGGATATACAAGTACTTGAAGATCTAAACCATGAAGAAATAGATGGTTCAAAATCAATTTTGCATTAGAGACAATTTTATTGTTGAAGATTTGTTAGATTTATAAAAAGATGAATTTAATGTCCCAAGTCTAGTAAAGTTGCATAGTTTTCCAAAACACTAGGTATGAAAAACCAAGAAATTCCTAGCTCCACCAAAGACACTCCACATTCTAGCATCAAAAGATGTTTCCTTCTTCAGTTCAGCAAGTACAATTAGGATGTAGATAAATACTAGTGCACTCTTTTTATTCATATACATATGGTTGATTGAAGTTTTGACCTTTCTTACTATTGTATGCATGGCATACAAACTATTCTTTTGATTGTATTGCTTAATGTGTATGTTGAGTAGTATTGTTTCCAAATTCAACCTCTTAAATGTTATAGGTGAGTGAATGCATGGTAAAACAATAAGTAGGTTGACCAAGAGGATGGTGATTTCATATGAAATTAAGAAAGTATGAAGAAAAAATACGAGAATACTAAGTGAGAAGTAGAGAAATAATCAATGAAGAATGCAATAGACTTATTAATACCAAGGTCTAGACAAAGAAAGTGACCTAGGATAAGTTGGGTGCAGCATTTAAAGAGATGGCTTTGAGTACATTAGTATCATTAGAAATAAATGGAAAAATATTTAGGTTTTTCCGAAATACCTAAGAAATGGAGGAGATCAAGGCCTTGATGGATCCAACTGTAAGAGATCACCACTATTAAGTAGGTAAAAGAAATAAAATGAATAAATATAAGATATTGTAATGTCCTTAAAATCCGTAAAATAAAAAAAATGTGGGTTAATATTACTCCTAAGATCTAAGGGACATCTATACTTAACTTCAGAATTCTCAAACCTGTATAGGAATTATACCTATGTTCATGTTATGTTTCTATTATCGTGTGGTTTATGTTTTATGATGATGTTTAGTGTCATTCTTTTATATACTGATGTACTTGTATATTGATATCTTATATCTAGTTTACTGATGCTCTGATATTGTTTTATTCATGTTTGAATACATGTTACGTTACTTAGTTTCTTATTTACTAAATGACGAGGCTAACTTACCTCTGTATCTAAAGGGGAGGAGTGGCTAGATTTTTTCGAACAACTCACTTAGAAAGGTAACATTAGAGGAAATTTGAGGTCTAAAATGGGCCTCCTAAGGAAAATAATAAAATAATAGCTAAAATAACAAAACAATATTTATTAATTTCGGAGGAAGAAAGACAAAAAATATTTTTTGTTTGTTTGTATTTTCAACATATCTCCATGTGATTTTACTCAAAATTCGAGCAAGAGGGCTCACTGGATGCCACACTGCATACTTTTGACGGACCCCGCTAGCCCAAAAACAAGAAATACTTGAAAAACGTGATGATGGCATCATCATCATGTTTTTTTAGGTATTTATTGTTTTTTGGGTAGAGGGGTCTATCAAAAGTATGCAGTTTGGGTACTTGTTGTATGCGAAATTTATTTTTTCATCCAACGATCCCCATTAGAGGAAATTTGAGGTCTAAAATGGGCTTTATAAGAAAACACGCCAATAATAAATTTTGTGAGCTGGAATTCAAGAACCAATAGAATTTCAATAAAATGAGTCAACCATAATGGTTGAATTAACATTTTTTTTTAACAAAAACTGGAAAAGGGATTTTATAAATAGGATGTGCACAGCCATTCATTACAGATCAAAATGAGGAAGATAATCATGCAAATCAGGATTGCAGCACTGTAGGCTGAGCCTAATAGTTGTCCAAAAAACTACATACAAATTTCTTCCATAATAACTAACGTCCCGGGCAGTATATACCCTTATATATTGCTTACATAATAAGAGACAAAAAAACATGTATCCATAATGAAAAAAATTGGATTACAGGTTGCCTCTGAAGTGTTTTGGCTACACAACTAATTCCTCCTCCATTGGACGTTCCTCTGCAACAGTTGCGCCATTGACCCTGCTTCCCTGGTTCATGGTGATGAAACGCTCAAGGTCTTCCTGAATCCTCTCCACTTTTCCCATCATCTCTCGCAGGTTACTTTCGTTTCCATCAATCCGAGAGTCATGATTGCTAATTTGTAAGGAGGTGTAACTCACAGTTTCTCCCATACTTTTGATTTCCCGAGCTATATCCGTGTTGTCCATGACTCCTATGGCTTCCATCTTGTACAAGCGCCTCAGATTTTTCTTGATGTCCTGAATGCCTGCGTTATCCCCAGCTTGAGCCATCCTGCCAGAATCTGCAGAGATCTCTTTGCAAGCAAATTGACTGTATAATGGGTCAGTAGTTAGAGCACTGTTCGATATATCAAGCAAGGGAGAGCTAAGAAAGCGACTCAGCACTGAAATTTATTGCTGCAGCACCGAACCCCCCTGACTATCTGAGCAAACCAGCGTTCCCACAACACCTTCCTGCAACCCGGAGCAGAAGCAACCTAAGACTCGTCACAGGCTGCATGAGAGAGTGGAATTTGAGCCGAAACCAATACCTATAGGCCATGCCACAGAGGAGAGATTGCAATGGAAATTGGAGAAGGCTGCGATAGCAAGCCTCTCCTTTACAAAGGAGCGAGTGAGGGGGAGAGCTTGCCAAGGGATTCCCTGCAGCCTCCCTCCTTCAATACCAGTCACCACATCCAGGTGAATTCACTGCTTTTTCGGGAAAACCAGAGAGAGCCGAGGCCGAGGATGAATTCATATCAATGCGAGGGAGCAGCATAAAGAGAAGGCCGGAATTAGAGAAAGCGTGCGAGGGGGGATAACAATAAACCCACAGCCTGAGATTTTTAATGCTTGGAGAGTTCGAGATGAGGGGAGGATAGCCAATAATCCACGTGGCCAAAGAATATGTGCTGAGAGGATGGGAGTTTAAATGCAAGGAGCCGTTGAAAATTGAGTGGAGGCCAGCTACGAAAAGGAGAGGCAGATCGGGGGGAGGGAAAAAGAAGGGAGGGAAGAGGACAAGGGGGAAGGGAAAGGGAAGAAGGTGGGGAAGGATGGAGGGATAAGGAGAAGACAAGGGAGGCGGGGTAGAAAGAGAAAAAGGAGGAGGAGGAGGGGAGGGTGAAATAAATTTGTTCAAATGGAGGAGGGGTAAGTGCACCATTAAGAATTTTCGGGTAGTGATTGGTCGAAAGGAGTACTTCCAGCACCGCATTAAGGAATGGGTTGGAGAATGGGCTGGGATCCATCCTCACTGTAGTTACCTTGTGGGAGCGAGGCTCCCACATTAGCCAAACTGTTTGCTGCTGCATTAATTTGCTGAAGAATGTGGTAAATCTCATAGGAGTTGGACATGAGAAGCTTGGATTTTTCAAATAGCCAACGACATTTGATAGCTCCAGTAGGATATCCATTGACCAATTTGTAGATGACATGCCTCGATTCTCCAAATATCAAAACCTTAGGCAGCTTCTTAATGTTTAATATGTGAAGACCCTGGATGAGGGCTAGCCACTCCGCTTCATTATTGGCTCTTCTACCTAGCCCCCAAGCAAAGGTCTTTTCTACATATCCTTCGGGATTCAGGAGAATTCCCCCTGCGCTTTCCACCCCTGGTTGAATTAACATATTTGTCATAAAAGAAAACTACTTTTTTGGTTCGTATTTTTGACATATCTCCGTGTGTTTTTACTCAAATTTCGAGCGGGAGAGCTCATTGGATGTGGAATTTAATTCCACATCCAAAAATTAGCCCCCAAGCAAAGGTATTTTCTACATATCCTTCGGGATTCAGGAGAATCCCCCTTGCGCTTGCCACCCCTGGTTGAATTAACATATTTGTCATAAAAGAAAACTACTTTTTTGGTTCGTATTTTTGACATATCTCCGTGTGTTTTTACTCAAATTTCGAGCGGGAGAGCTCATTGGATGTGGAATTTAATTCCACATCCAAAAAGTACCCACACTGCATACTTTTGATGGACTCTGCTACCCCAAAAATAAGAAATACCTGAAAAAATGTGATGATGACATCATCATCACATTTTTTTCAGGTATTTCTTATTTTTGGGGTAGCGGAGTGTCATCATCACATTTTTTTTAGGTATTTCTTATTTTTGGGCTAGCAGAGTCCATCAAAAGTATGCAGTGTGGGTACTCGTTGAATGTGGAATTAAATTATGCATCCAACGAGCTCTCTCGCTTGGAATTTGAGTAAAACGACATGGAGATATGTTGAAAATATGAACAAAAAAGTAGTTTTTTTCATTCTTCCTCCAAAACTAATAACTATTATTTTATTATTTTCCTTAGGAGGCCCATTTTAGACCTCAAATTTCCTCTAATGCTCCCACTCAAAATTTGAGTAAAAACACAAAGATATGTTGAAAATACGAACAAAAAAGCTGTTTTTTCATGAAAATTATGTCAATTCAACCATTATGGCCCGAATATGTTAATTCAATTCAAATATGCGAGTTCTTGAATTTCAACTCACGAGAATTTATTGTTGGCTCATTTTATTATAATGCCCTTTTCAGACCCCAAATTTCCTCTAATGAGAAAATCGTGCGATTTTGTGCTTACTTAGTTCTCGTGAACTAATGAATGATGCATCTATTTTTATTGTAGGTATTCTGTCACTAAACCTATGCTACGTGTGTATAAAGGAAATATAATTAAGGCCTAGCACCTAAAGGTTTTCTAACCCTAAACACTAAGGGGTTGTGGCATGGTAAAAACACAACAAAATGCATGAAGCCAAAAAGTATAGAAGAAGGGGTTTAAATTTAAGTGGTGGTGGATGATAGATGTATTAGTTAATGTGCCCATTTGACGGTTGTGTGGCTCCTCCATGCCGATACAAGAAAATAAACCCATGCTATGGTTTTCGCAGCCATTCTTCGCAATCACTTTGATGTTTCAAAATCAAACTCTGTATAAGAATGCCTGGTTTTGGAAAATGCTCTCCAAATCCATCCAAGAATAATAATCAGATCCATAAGCCTTCTCTTGGCTTTGTTCTTATAGATGATCTTTTAGGAAATGGCACTTGGTTTAAACTTCAGTCAAATCAAGGATTCATTATTTTCTCAAGAAAATAATATTTAATTTGATTTTGATGGAATTGATAGTTATTTTGTTTACTATGAACTTTCACTAGTTCCTACTTGAACTTTAAAATATAATATTTATTTTTAATAATTTTAGTTTGTGATATAATATCTACATAGACTTTCACTTATTATTTTAGTTACCTTTATTTCTTTATACACACACACACATATATTCTCATACACATATTATATAAACTTTACTTATTATCTTTAATTAAATTAGTTATGCATCATATATCATAGTTTATTTATTTTGATGCTTCCCTTAGTTTACATTTTTTTTATTATCAAGGGCTTGGGTAGGGTTTAGTTGGTCAACTAGGTTAGGTAGCTCTAGATCCTCCTTGCATGTTGGATTACTCATTTTTGTGGTAGTTCTTCTGGTCCTTGATGAGAGGTAGATTTGATATTTCAATTAATCAACTTAAAAATAAGTATGATGAGGGTCAGTGATATTCAGAGTCTTTCCAACTCAACAAACTTAATTTTAGTAACCCCTAGTGCTATTCAGATCCTAATCTCAACACTATCAATTGGGCGTTACACTGGTGCAATTTCAAATCCTCTTGCTCAACACTAATACTAGGATGTACTTGTATAATACACCTAGGGATACAATGGCCAAAGATATGATGCTCCAGAGCTTATGCGCACCATCAAGTTGGAGTGCTCCAGGGCTTATGCCCAACACTTCCAATCTTATAATTCATGTGCTCCAAATCTTATGTTCAACACAAAATCTCATAACTCATGTGCTCTAGAGCTTATGCTCAACACAAAATCTCATAATTCATGTGCTCTAGAGCTTACACCCAACACATCATAGAACTTAATCATGCATTCAATCTTCTGCACAGTACATCATAGTAATAATCTCAGTATATATATTAGGGCTAATCACATAATAATAAATCTAGTACATCGAGGCCTATTCCTAGTACAATTACAATAGTCTTTGTCCCTCATGGTCTACGCCCAACATTTATAATCATATACAAGACAATAAAACATGTGTATTGGATTACGCCCAATATATCTATCTAATCAAGATAACTTGTGTGCAGTGGGGCATACACCGAATATATAAACATAAACATCAATGTAAATCATATGAAGTGGGGCTCATGACCAATATAGTCAATGTCAATTCGGGATATTACAGATATATTAGCCATGAAAAAGACACTTGAGATACTATAAAACCTCAGAATACAACCCATAAATAACATATAATAGAGGAAAAATAGATATATCAATGAATGAGAAAATATAATGACTTGATTGAACAATCAAGAATAAAGTTCAAGAAGAAGAACACTCCTTTATAACTAAAATTGTGTTGCATCAAATATCTTAAAAAGACTCAACTAACTATCAAACAAACAATTTCATGTTATGACATGGGTAAGTGTTCCAAAACATGATCCCCTAATCAAAAGATTAAATGTGCAATAAAGAAGAGAAGATTCCTATAAAGAATAAGAAACAATAACAAAGATAAGATTCCAATAAGATAAGAGAGAAAATGATCACGGACAGAAAATAAAGAAAAATGAAGATGTATCATTAGATAAGGGAGGAAAAGCCCGAAGATAAGTACAAAGAAGTTAAATCCATGAGAAAATAAGAAGAGGACTAATGTAGCCGATAACAAGTGGACATGAATACCATGGAAATTATGGTTATTTATATCATGATAAATATGGTAAAAGTAGAAAATAAAAAGTTACACTTCAAATAATCACCTAAACTATAATCAAACTCATAAAAATACACAATATTCAAAAAATATTTTAATCTCTTGTAGCTCATTCTTTTGGTTTAGTTTTGGTGGTGCTAACTCTAGAATTTAGGTCCAAAGCATAGAGATCTTCATGCACATATTGTAATTTCCCTTCATTCTCTCTCTCTCTCTCTCTCTCTCTCTCTCTCTCTCTCTCACACACACACATAGGGAGAGAGGTATTACTAATGTATTTTAATGTTATTGATCGAGATGGAGGTCGATGGCCGCCCACCTATTCGAGTGGCTCAAAACAATTGTCCATTGTGGCAATTTCCTAGTTATTTTCCGACAGTTTTCAGGGTTGTTTTGAGGCCCTAAACGACTTTTTTTGAAGATTCAAAAGGCCAAATGGTTGCTAATAGCAATTATAAGGCCTTAGTCGAAATATGTAAATATCGGATAAACCTTTCCAATGGGTTATCGAGTGCTCAAATGAGAGATCATATGCAAAAGTTATGACTCCAAGAAGTTGACTCTTCAACTAACCACCTTAGGCTGTAAACTTTATGACGGTTCATCTTCTAGGGTTCTTGCCATGATGCTTATTATAAATAGGCCATTTGGGCCTCATTTTGTATTCAGCTTGGTACAAATGAACATAGCAGCAACATCTCTTCTTAGAGATAGCTCTCACCATTCTAGTTGTTGTATTACAGTATGTTCTATTTCCGTCATTTAATAGAGTAGGTGTTTACTCTATCTTTGTTTTCATTGCAAAATGTTTGGGTTTATGATTACGTATATGTTCTTTCATTTCATTCACACATAAATCAGGATCCGTTACATAGCTTAATCAATATAATAGTTGTTTTTTTAGAGTAGTATATTTCAATATTCTAATAATTGTTGATGTGAATTCCTATATAATTTTTCATCTGATTTGAGATTTTCTAAATAAAAACATTATAGGTGTTGTGTTGTAGGTTCCATTTTATTGGTAGCTTGCACTTTCATACTTTGAGTGAAACCTTTTATACTTCTTTTGAGCTTTTAAATGATTATTTTTGAGATATATATATATTTTTATTTTTATTTTTTTTACTTAATCTAAGTGTAGATATTGTCTCCTAAATTACATTTTATTAATAAGTTTTACTTTGGGTTTGAACCTTTTAAAAGTTCATTTGAAATTTTAAATAACATTTTTTTAATAATATAGAACTTGATGACATGAATATAATCATGACCCTACAATGTTGTCATATCCTAAAGTGATTTTTTTTTAATTGCCAAACAAAATTTGTTATTTTTCCTTATAATCACTTGTTTACGATTTTAATCTTTTTATTTTAATATGAAATAACAATTACATGCAATGTTTCTCTAAGCATAAGCATGTAGATATTCTCACAAATAACATTATTATGTTACAAGAACCGGAACTAGTCAATTGTTAGGAAGTTTAATTTCTGTATGGTGCAGGGCTTCCACTCAAATAAAATTTCAGTATCGTGTATTTCTGTAACTCTCTATAGTCTATCTCTATCTCTGAATCGTTAATGAATTAATTACATTTTTGTGTTATTAGCCCATGGACGACGCAGGGACAAGGAAACGTTAGGGTTATGCATACTACTGACCGACTATAAACTCATCAATTCAGCCCATAAACAGATTATATAGAGAAATGGTGCTTTCAGAATTACAATTCCATTCTATCTCAGTTATACCCATTCATCTGAAATCAGTTCAACACAAACAAAATAACTAGAGTTCCAATGTGGCACAGTAAAGTATAAGTTAAGAGAAGATTTTTGGCAAAACATTTATGAACATTAGCACTGAAACCTGCCTCTAGCATTTCCAGAATGAAAAAAATCTTAGTTCAAATACAATTAGGTTAAAATACAATTAAGAATATCGTTGGACCTGACACTAAAGCCTACTTCTAGAAATTTCAAAATGAAAACAGTAATCTTTTGATTTCTGGGCCTTAAATCCCAGATAATATTCCAAACAAAGTCCTTGCAACAAAAGCATAAACAAAGAATTAAACCTGGCAAATGTGATCTATGGATCATTCACAGAATCGGTGGGAGCATGAACAACAGTGGCGGAACCCTCCCCGGAAACAGCAGGGAGGGCATTTTCATCATTAATGCGAGGAACAAGTTCGAATCCTGAACACCTGAACACGAATATCCTTCATATCTAATTCAATAGGTGGATCACCGTTGAAAAGGGCGGCAGATGCCATTTAATTTTTATGATGACATTTAAATATAATACATCTGATCGTGGAATTTTTTTTTATTACCAAACAGAATCGGTGGTTTTTCTTATAATTTTTGTTTGTATGATTTTAATTTTTTGCCCTTATAGAAGCTAGCTGTTTTAGCTTAGTATGGAGAGATCTTGTCACTTGTTTAGTATGGGGAGATCCTGTTTTGTGAGTCATGTGTGGAGTATGGAGAAATTCTATCTGGTTAGTCACCTCTAGTTAACATTAAAAATACATTATATTTATATATTTATATTGTGGATCTTTCTAGGTGCTTTCTAAATCCAAATATAAGATAAATCTATATTAAATTAATTTTAATACAAAATAATATTACCTACAATGTTTCTCTAAACCTATAAAAACATATTGCAGAAATGTTGCAAGCATGTAAATATTCTCACAAATAACATTATTATGTCGACTGGAACTAAGCTTTTGTGGACTGGAACTAATCTTTTATAACAGCGTATAGGAAATCTATGACCTAGTCAACTGTTAGGAAATTGAATGTCTGTATGGTGTATTCATACGGCCTCCACTAAAATTTATGTATAGTCTATTTCTGTAACTCTCTATAGTCTATTTCTGTCACTCTGAATCGTGAACGAATTATTTTAAAATTCGTGTTATTCGTCCATGCGTTTTTGCGCTATTAACCCATGCGCAACTCAAACGTTAGGGTTATTGCATACTATAACAGACTATAAACTCATCAATTAATGATGCGTTCATAATTACAGTTCCATTTTATCTCAGTTCTTCCCATTCATATGAAATCAGTTCAAATNGTAACAAGAGTTCCATTGTGGCACAGTAAAGTATATATATATATATATATATATATATATATATATATATTTGTCAAAATATATATCTTTCAACCTTAGCACCGAAACCTGCCTCTAGCATTTCCAGAATGAAAAAAAAAATTGACTTCAAATACAATTAGGTTAAAAAAAAATTCGACTTCAAATACAATTAGGTTAAAAATTCAAGAATATCGTTGGACCTAACAGTAAAGCCTACTTCTAGTGATTTCAAAATGAAAACAGTAATCTCTTGAGTTCTGGATCTTAAACCCAGATAATATTCCAAACAAAGTCGTTGCAAGAAAAGCACAAACAAAGAACTGAACCTGCAATGATTATAAGAGACTATAAACTCATCAATTACAGATTATAGATAAATGATGCGTTCATAATTACAGTTTCATTCTATCTCAGTTCTGCCCATTCATATGAAATCAGTTCAAATACACCCAGATGTAAGTTCAAGAAAAAATAAGTAACAAGAGTTCCATTATGGCACAGTAAAGTATATATATGTTTGGCAAAATATATATCTTTCGACCTTAGCACCGAAACCTGCCTCTAGCATTTCCAGAATGAATAAAAAATTGACTTCAAATACAATTAGGTTAAAAACAATCTCTTAGACTTCAAATGCAATTAGGTTAAAAAACAAATCGACTTCAAATAGAAGTAGGTTAAAAATTCAAGCATATCGTTGGACCTAACAGTAAAGCCTACTTTTAAGAATTTCAAAATGAAAACAGTAATCTCTTGAGTTCTGGATCTTAAACCCCAGATAATATTCCAAGCAAAGTCGTTGAACCAAAAGCACAAACAAAGAACTGAACCTGCCAAATATGATCTACGGAGCGTTCACAGAATCGGTGGGTCCCCCTGATGGAGCAGCAGGTGGAGCATGAACAGCAGTGGTGAAACCCTGCCCGGAAACAGCAGGGCGGGCATTTTCATCATTAATCTGAGGGAACAAGTTCGAACCCTGAACACGAAGCTCCCTAATATCGAATTCAATAGGTGGATCACCGTTGAAAGGGGCGGCGGATGCTCTGTCCAGGGACTGCTCGAGACGACGCCTTTCGAGCTGCACGTAGCTCTCACCGTTATCCAGTGCCGCCAGCAAAATTTCGTAACGATCCTTGAAATGCTCAAGACCCGTTGCTTTCTTGATTTCCAGTTGGGTTTTTAGCTTCAACATTTCGGATTTTTCCCTTCGTCTGCCATTTCTTTTTCTCAGAGCTTCTTGTATCTTTATCCTTTGAATTTCCATCTCTTCTATGGGTGGCGAAACATCTCGGACATGCTGCAATAATGCTCTCATAACATCTCTTCCCGTTCTAACCAGTGTCTCTTCCTCTGAAAGATGTCTCTCCACTCTAGGTAGATCCTCCTGGATTCTTTCAAGACTCTGGACTGCCTTCATATAATCTATAATTGATTGGATGAAGCGATCATACTCAGTCTCAATGGGCACGATGATTGGATCCATGTTGTTCCTTATCAATTCCTACTAGGGCTAGAAGGACGAGGCCGGCCCTGAGAAGGTAAGAGCCAAAGGTAGGACTACAAGAAGAAAGATTAAAGCTCGCTATATGAGTTGAAATCTCTATGCTCGGAGGGTTTGGTAACGATGGACTAACTAATATCTCCAATTTGTTGCGACTCAACAAATTTATAGCCTTCGGTATGTGAAGAAATGCTGACCCATGCTTCATTTCATGGCGGGCAAAAGGATAAGTTCCGTATACGAAACTTCTAGATTTAAATGCCGACCCTGCCCCGAGGGTTAAAACAACATTAATGGCATTGCATTTAATGGTAAATGGGTTTTTGTTTAACTGCATGAATTGTTAATTTCAGTTAGTAACTTTGGTTAAGTTGTGGGTTTGTTCAGTCAATTTTTAATGGATCTCAATCCATTAAGGTGTAGGTCTGGTGGCTCTCTTGAGAGGGCTACCAAAAAGCCACTTTCACAAGTCCAAGATTCTAGCAAACAAAACATAATTTTATTGTTAACAATTTTAAAGGTTAAAAATATTGAGATCCATAAAGGGGAATTCCAATCATAAATATCATTCATAATGTAATAGTAGCTTTAAAATAGCACATCCACACTTGCACAACCAACCATTTAGTTTTGTGAAAATAGTTGGCTATTAAACAAGCAAAGACACACACACACACACATATATATATTATTCATACTAAATTATTAGAGTTAATATGTTAATATAATCACAAAACAAATATTAATAATAATAAAAAACCAAAAAACAAAAACTGATATGAAAAAATAAATAAATTGTTAAGTGTTTCTTTAACCACCCTTTAATTAAAGTTTATTTAAATCTTAATCTAGATGTATTTAACCATAACATGATACAACCTCCATGAAATAAATCCATGTTTTACACTCGTTACATTTGGGTTAATCATCTAAGGTAATATCTAAAAGGTTATGGACATAAAAATAAAAAATCATAGGATAAGAAAGTAGAGACTTTAAAAAAAACCATGCAGACATACTCCCTATAAATAAAAGTTTTATAATTGAAAAAGTTACAAAACAATATTCTTAAGTCACAATTCTACAAAGAAGCATTGCATTGCATTATTTATAGAGTCTAAACTTCCATGGATCACACCAAAAAATAATTTTGAGATCCTTTGCAATATATGTGGTTTCAAGCACAAGGGATGCATTACCTTTCTGTGTCCATTCTTAGGTTTATTCTAGTCTAGATTCAACCATTTGAATTCGATATCTTGAAGACTTTTCCTAGTTACTAATTAGAAGTCACTTTTGACAATTTTTATGGGATTGTGAATCCACCTTAGGTAGATAGTTATCACCCTCATGGATTTGACTCACATGCATTTTTCTATAACTCTTTACCTTGCATCCTCTTTTATTATTTGATAAATTCCATCACCATCCATTGAAGTGCTTGAAATTCCTAGCTATGGTTTGTAGATTGTGTGAGCATTGTCGGAGTGTTAAATAAAGACCCCTTTTTTTTATGAAAAACTCTTCGTTACAAATCTATATTTTTCACCAATTCAAACACAATTCCAAACTAGCTATTGCACCCCCTTTATGGGTATTTCAAATCAAAATATCAACTTGATAGTTTTTGCATGATTATCACAATTTTTTTTCCTCATCTTATAAATTAGAGAAATGTTTGAAAAATATGCATTCTAACACACCCATAATTTCCTAAGTGTTCTCTTAATAAGATTCATGTCTTCCCATGCTAAGTAATCTCCTCTATTTTTATCTATTTTTATGTTTATCTATTTAAATCTATTTTAAATTCTCAAAACCCAACTCTTAGCTCTTACACTTTTGCCGATCTTGTCATGCTCTTGCCTTTTGAGCTCTTTACAAAAAATATTGTCAAAATCAGCCACTATGGTGGGACCAAACATGTTGTACATTGCTAGTCTAAAATTTCCAAATTTAGTAAAGCTAATCAACGTCCTTATCTTCCTTGATCCAACTTGGCCAATTATGTCTACCAACATGCCATTCAATATTCGTAAATTAGAGGAACAACCTGGTGAAAAACATTGTTCATCTATTGTTTCAATGAACCATCAAACATTGTTCATCTATTGTTTCAATGAACCCTCACATTGTCACCGATAAAATATGACATTGAAAAAATATTAGGTAGACATGTTAACATACATGTTAGATCTTAACCACTAAATATTGAAATTTTAATTTTTTTCAATTACCAATAGGCCATGCATTGAGGTTAAGATACTTATAGTTGGCACATCACTACAACCACATATAAAAAAAATCATATCAATTGACAACACTAGTTTATGTAAAAATGACTTTAAAGACTCTCTTGGTTTTTTTAAGTTGTGTAATATCTTCTTCCGGTCATTGTCAATGAGATGATCACTACGTGCCTCAAAATGAAGCTACTAGAAAATATCCTTATTTCGACATGTCACCTTGTTTATGTCCATTCGAGATATATTGTTGGAAATATGATTATACCAAATAAAAAAAATTCATAGACGATTATAGTTATACAAACAAAACTATACTTGGATCGTCAATTTGTATTAATATTGTCTCTCTCACATCATAAAGAGTCCTTCCAATGTACATGAGGTCCTCCTCGTTATATCATTAGGACGCCATACCAAGATTTCCAAGTTAGATATTTGGTGCACTTGTCTCCCCACATAATATATATCACAAAATCTCTTATGTCATCCCATGATATCATCATTCCTAACTTAACTGTTTTTCTTTATTATAGATACTTATGAATGATTTACAATATGGCATATTATAATGTTTCTATTAAATATTTAAAAGTATGTGATTTTGAATGTATATATGCATAAAATATTTCAATTAGCAGTGGTTATTATTATGTTGATTAAAAAATATGGACTGTTTTTCTTTATTATAGATACTTATGAATGATTTACAATATGGCATATTATAATGTTTCTATTAAATATTTAAAAGTATGGCATAATGCTTGATCTTTAATCCAGATATTTGAGTTGTATTCATCATTAGCTTTCTACACATTGCATTATCTCCACTATTTATATTACATATTATAATGTTTCTATTAAATATTTAAAAGTATGGCATATTCTTTCATACTTCCTATTAAGAAATGCCTGATCTTTTATTTTTATCTAGATATTTAAGTTGTATTCATTATTAGCCTTCTACACATTGCATTATCTCTATTATTGTTAATTTTCATTTGTATCTTTAGTTGTTGCATTTTTGAAGCCATTTTTGAAGAGTTTCATAAACATGAGTAAGAAAAACAATACTAAATAGAAAACAAAACAAAATATATAAGGGTAGATCACACACATAGCACTTAGAGATTTACCCTACAAATCCTTAATGAGGAAAACCGACCTAACTCAAAGTTGTTCCTCTCTTTATCTCATTGTATTATTTTCACCATTTACATTACAATATTCAAATATCCAAAACCCTGATAAGTTAACATGGATTAGTTTACAACCAACATTCCTTAACTAAATTTTACTTGCAATGTGTTGAAATTCCATTATCTCAGAAAGCATGGAAAAAATGAGCCAAAAATTTTCTTTCGTGAGTTCCATCCTGAATCCCTTAGAGTTTTTTTCCCATTAGTTGGGGATTTGATCACCACCCAAGTCCCCTTTTCTATGGGAATCCTTAAATAAATAAAAAAATATGTCCAACATTACAACATTTGTATTCTTTGGAAAAGTGGGCCAGGGAAAGCATTCATGTAATGAACTACTATGGGAGACAATGGTCATTGATTCTTTACACAAATATAAATTTTTATTATTAACATTTGTTTTAATGAATATGTTCATGACAATATATCTTGCAACTTAAATAATTGTGTTAATTTAAATGTATCATATATTGAATGAAATGGAATTAAAAGAGAAATGAATAAAGAAAATAAGTACACAATCCACACAATAACATAAGATATAATGTGGAAAAACCTAGTATGCGGAAAAACCCAACAAAAAAATGAGGACTATGCCTTGATCATTATGTCAAATTGTAAATGCAAAGGAAATGGTACTTTGTAATGAGTTACCTATAACTATGCATCCATAATGGCTACTACAAGATCCCCTATCTCCTTTATTATTCTATACTATCAAGACTCTTGTTGTTTCCCAACTATGGAACAACACAGTACCTCAAATGAATGCAACCCCCGCCTTCTCCTAACGGCCTAGTATTTAACATAGCCTAATAGTTATTTAGGGTTAATTTAAGGGTTTATCGATGCCCTAATGTTGGAATTATTATTTATACTGAGAGGGGGGTGAATCAACATAAAGCATAGATTACACACATTTTCACTTAACAAATTATAATTCAAATCATTTTTCTGTCAAAACAATAAAGGACACCGATATGGCAAAGAAAATGTAAAGTAACTTTGTATATCTCTCTCTCTCTCTATATATATATATATAATTTAATTACATATATATGAGACATCAACATCAAATAAATAAGCATGAAATAACTCCAATTTGATTGGGACACTAATCCCACATACAAGCCCCAACTTGTTAATTACATGAACCAACCTCTAAGGACTCCAATTCTTTGCATAAGCACCAACTTGCTGATTTAAAGAACCAACCTGAGAGGATCTCAATCCATTTGCACAAGCTCCAACATGCTGTGTTAAGGGACCAACCTAAATGAAGACTACAATCTCCAATCTTTCTTCTTCAGCACCAATTGAAAGGAAGCTCCAACTCCTTATTTTTGCATTCTCCAACACCAACTTGAAGTAAGCTTCAAGTTCCTATTCTTACCCCTTCTACCCAGAAATAAAGATATGCTATAATAAAATTGAAACTTCGGTGATCTACGATTTGTGCCTTCTACAATCAACAATCTGTGACTTCTGTGATATGTGATCTATGGCTTCTGCAATCTACACTATAAACAATATGCAATATACAATATGCGTATTTTGTAATATCAACAATTTGTGAATTCTACAATCCGTGATTAGTGCCTTCTACAATCTGTACTATCAATAATCTACAATCAGTGATCTGCATCTTCTGCAATATCAACAATTTGCATCTTTTGTAATCTGCAATATCAAGATCTGTGATACATGACTTCATCTTACACTATCTTTACTATATATCACCTTCGCACATCTTAGTGTTGGGTACCCACGGCGGTTCACTAAGTGAAGTTGTTACATAGAAAGATCGTTTGTAGGATATTAAATAATATTCCTAATTTCACTAAATATTGGAAAATGCCTCCTAAAATTGTATTTTTGAACCCCCCTCCACATATACCTTTCCAATTAAGAAAACCCCTAGTTTCACCAGATATTGTAGGTATCCATTTTTATCAACCAAATTTAATTACCCCCTTTATATCATATTCTCAAGTTGTAACAAACAATGTCCCTAACGCTTCTTAGTATAAGCAAACATGATGCTAAATAAAATAATAGTATAATGCTAATAATGATCCCACCAGGATTGCAAGGGCAAATGATCAATTTGTAGCATTGGATAGTGGAAGACCCAACGAAATAGTAATGCAGTAGTAAAAATGAATAAAAGGTAACCTAGTCAAGAGATCAATGTAACAAATAAAGTAAAATACTAATATTCCAATAGTCATAGCAATCTAGCAATTGATAAAAATGGCTTTGTTATAATTGTGATGAGAAATTCACCTCAGGATAATTGCATATGTTTCACACCACAACCTTCCAATCTAAAAATTTAATATCATGTAAATACAAGTATAGTCATAGATAGCTCATGTTTTCTATAATCTTAATAAATTGAATTCCATAAAAATGCAAAATTGAAACCCTTTCACGGATGGAATTCCATACCTTCCTATCAAAACAAACATTGTTGATGTTTGAACCCAAATGAACATAGAAAAATCCCTCTCACTTTCTAATAACACCATATGATCATGTGCATAGCTTGGATTTGGGTCATTCACAAGAAGCAATGATTTTCCTCCACTTCCTTTACATTTATTTTTCAATAAAGGGAATCAACAACATTTAGTAACCTTTTCTTGGGTTATACCTAGTTCTTTTCATCTTTACAAGAGACGGAAAAATATCCATTGTTAAGTTTCAAGCATTCAAAAGTTATAAAGATACACAGTTAGTGAAACTTATATGATACCTGTTACCCCAAAATCCCCCACACAGCTTGCAATGGCCTACACCACCCAAGGACACCATCTCACAACACTCATTTCACTCCATAAGACCTTCCATGACCTTCCGTTTGACCCCCACAACTCCAAAAGAGCCCAAGGATGAAGAAAATGGCTAAAAACCCCAAAAGAGAGCCCAAAATAGACCCCCAAGAGCTAAAGCCCTCAAAAAGGGGATAAAACCCAGAAAGGGGCTAAAGTTAGGGTGGAAGGGGCTAAAGGCCCAAAAAATGGGCCAAATCCTTCACCAAGGGCTTAAAACCCTAAAATCCCTTGGAAAAACTATATAAGGAGGGTGGGGGGTCACTCTCAAGACACTCCTCATTTTCATATTGTTATGTTGCCCGTGGATGCTTTGAGACCTCTTGCTCTTAAACCACCTACTCTCCCTATCCTCCATCTCCATTTCTCCAAGCCATTGCTCCCCAACCAAGAGAGAGGTGCTCCCATGAGCTAGGGCATGGTGGCCCATTTCCACCCAAGTGAGGTATAGCTTCTTTTCATGCATGTTTATTTACTTGTTTTGTTTTCTAACTAATATTTTCAGTTGCAGGTTTTCCATTAACTTTGTTTGCAGGTTGCTTCATAGTAGTATAGGTTTATTTTTGCAGTTTTTGGAGGTGGAATCCTAACCCACTATGTGCAGAGGGGTTCAAAAGGGCTGCATCTCCATATTTCTTTCAAATTTTCTCTTAGATGTAGTCTAGAATAGCTGCCATTTATTTGTTCTAGTATATCTTAGCTAAGTTTCAATTCGCAGCTCTCTTTTTACCATTTTACATTCCATTTTTTTTACTATTTTCTAAGGGTAGAAACCTACCCTTGTGCCCTAGTAGGCACAAGGGAGCCATTTTTACCCCTGTAGTGAGGAGAAATTCTCACTATAGCTTTGGTGACTCCCCTGGATCGATCCCACAGAATCCCTGGGCAAAACTTTCAAGTTTTTCAAGTTTTTCAATTTTTACCCTAGTTTTCAAAAATGTTCTGTTAGATCTGTTTAAATCTACTTTATTTCATGTTTTCTGTCAGTTCCAAAGCCTTTCCTAGACTGAGCCGAGTTAGACTGACCCAGTACCAATTACTGTTGACCAGATCTGACCCTACAACCCCAAAAACACCCCTTTCCAGAGCAGGTCACTCTTATCGGGGGAAAAGATGCTCAAATAAGAAAAGAGACTACACCACTACATTCATAACACTTAATTGGAAGACAGGCGCACCTAGGGTGCACTCAATCCTCAGACAGGTGTGAATTCAGCCCAGGAGCTCAAGTTGCAGCTGTTTTGGCATTTTGTGCGACCCCCTCGCTCATTTTTGGAAAAATATCGCAGCCCCCTTCGCGGGATTTAGTTAGAAATGTACAACCTATCACATAGAAGTTGTTTTTTAGTTTAATTAGCAGCAATTTCTAGTTTTATAGGACTGTTAGTGTGGCCTAGCCACCTCTGTCCACCATTACAGGTCTCTGTTTATTTCAGTTTTCAATTTTTGCAAATAAATCAATGAACATTGTGTATATGCTAATCCAATCATTAAGGTTCAATAAAATGAATTAGCCTAACTAAAATTAACATAAAATTAACCATCTTTCTTCCCCCTTCCTCCTCTCCCCAGTCATCACCCTCCGGGGTATTCTAGGATACGACGAAGGGAAAATCTCGTATAGATCTAGGCACTCCATGGAATTTTTCCTAAACCATTAAAACCAGGTGACCTTGAAGGTACTCAGGGTAGAGAAGGAGGGTTTATCATGGCGCTAAGCGTCCTCCCTGCTTGACCAACCTAGCACTTGGGAGGTGACTTAAGGATCTACGAATGGGCTTAGTCCCATTGTGTTGAGAGCCCAACACCTTCTCTTGGTTGAAGAAGAATACCACTGAGAGGCAGACATTTAGTTAGGCCAACAATTCAGGGTTAATCACTACATTTGCTTACAAATTTCTGTTCATGTTTGCATACAAAACCATGATGTGAGCTATACCATGAATTCATAAACCATATTGCAAACCAACAACGAGAACAAGCAAGCAAACCAACACACCATACCACATAGTTAACCCAACTCAGTTCATGACGTTAAGTGAGCCTTAAAAGTTACCAAATTTACACTAAGTTCAATCAACTCTATAGTCTTTGAGGATATAAGTCCCTGACTACTACAACTATGGGAAGTACTTGGGATTTTCCCAGAAACTCATTGTGAGGAGTACCACAGGAACCCCAAAGTAGCTGGCTGCTGAGAGGAATTTCCAATCGAAACGGGCAATGACGCCTTCCGATTGAGTAGAGTTACCCATGAGGAACAAGCCAAGCGCTGTCTTCTGGCAGTCTTGGTGGCCAAGAGACCACCTTCAGCCAGTAGGAAGGCATTGAAACCGGGGTCCAAATTTCATACCCACCAGTTTCGTACACACAAGCAAACACAATTGATCCTCCACGATCTTCCTCATGCCTAAGAGGCGAACAACCACCATTTGGAACACTCAGTCGACATCGTTGTAGCCGTTCTTAGCGATCCCCCACACCATGAGAGGGACAGACAGCCTTTGATTCTGATTCAGACTCATATTACTTTGAACTAGACCTCCACATTGCACCATCTAGCCCCATGGCTACTACAAACTTGGATCCATTTTTCGGTCTAACCTTAGCAAGTGGACACATGTCCACGTCACAACCAGTCACCCACAACATGGCAAGCGGTCCAAGAACACTCATGCAGACTATCATTAGCCAATTTCCACCACCCATAGTGACCAGCCAAGCTAGTCCAGTGGCCCCTCCACACACATAGTCCCACCTGTCACACAGGGGGGCAGTGCACCAACCACCCATGTTCCCCCTACCGCCATGCAAGGGGAAAATGCCCCTACCACCCATACCATCCCTCCCACAACACTTGGGGGCATTGTCCCATCTGCCATGGTACCACCACAAGCACTCCCAGCCATGCAGATGCATTATGCACCTGCAAACCCCACTCCCATTGCAACCCCATCCCACATCAACTTGGGGTCAAATCTGCCATTCATGGCTCGTTTGAACTTGCTTGACTTGGCTAGAAAGATGAATGACCCCATCCGTCACCAAGCTTTTTGGCCCCCCATGCCAACTAAGCTGCCTTTAGACATCCCAAATTTTGAAGGCAAAGCCAGGGAATGTCCCCAGAATCATATAATGACCTTCCATCTATGGTGCTCATCCAATAGCATCGTAGAAGAATCCATCAAGCTGAGGCTGTTCCAACGCACCCTCATAGGTGCCGCAGCCAAATGGTACATTGAGATGCCACAAGCCAAGTACCCCGACTTCAACTCCATAGCCTTCATGTTCCTCCAGTATTTCCAACTCCCTATCAGATATGACGAAGGGGTGGAGATTCTGTTATCCTGTCACCAAAACACTGCCACCCACATCACTGACCATATCCATGAGTGGCAGCGGTGCCACAACTTGTGTAAGATCCAACTTGATCACAACATCTTCTTAGATTGGTCCCTCAAGACTTTGCTCCCACCCGTCGCAAAGGACATCGCATCTGAACGTCCCCAATCTGAAGAAGAGGCCATATTGAAGGCCCAACAATTTGACCTCATCTACGCCTAGTCGGGATACTTGTATATTGTCATCCCAGATGCTCCCCATCCAAGTAGCTCTTACCACGACGCACCGGGGGCATCCCACGTAGCGGATGGCATTATAGGGTCAGTCTCTCAACAACCACTGCCTTAACCGACACCACCTGCCATCGCACCACAACCAAGCAACACTTCTAATGTTGCTTACCAAAACCAAGCTCTAGACTATGCTAGAATGATGTCTCAGTCTGGAGCGACAACTTCCTACGCATAACCTGCGCCACCATAGTAGGCTCAAGCTATGGCTTGGCCAGCACAGCAGTATGTGGGGAAAATGCCCACATTCGTGGCACCACCACCCCCACAAATCTACTATGCACCACCAGTGCAACAAGTCCAAACCCCCGCCCCCACTCGACCTGCCCCGTTGGGTCAATTATTTGCAGAGCAAAACCATCCCAACCAACCTACCCCCAACAATCAACAAGGGCAANCCCTACAACCAGGGAAATAACCAACCGCAGAGAGGCGGTTAACAACCGAATCCCCCCAACAATGCCGCAGCGAACCAGCCAGCCCAGAGCCCCCCATGACTAAATGCACCAAGACGCAATGCCCCATTGCGCACAAACCAACCGTGCACACTCTACAGGGTCTACAGGAACTATACATTCAAGTGCCCCCTCATGGGTTGTGCCAAGCAGGCCATTCGAAATGAGGCCCAATAGGCTGCCAACGCCACAAACCAAGCACAACCCAACCTAGCACCACAGGGACCTCCTCCCATGGTGCTTCAAAACCCACTACGAGTCCAAGGATTGGTGGCAACCGCTACCCCTCCCTAGGCCACTCCCAACGCTCCGGGGGAACCACCCATGGCCGAAACAGGTGTCCACCACCTGATGACCATGACCACTGAAGAGGTCAACTTACAAACTAGATGAAACCAATACAGTACCACTACCGAACCTGTTGACTCGTCAGCAGCATCTACGTCTAAGAAAACCAACTTACCTCTCTAGTTACCCCCATTCCTGCGCCCCCCCATATGCAGAATCGCCAATAACGCCACATCTAGAGCTGCAATTAGCTACAGCGTTGTGGATGATTTGGCCCAAATGCCAACCACCATGTCTGCTCTTGAGGTACTTAAAACGTGTCCAATGCAGCGGAGAGCCTTACTAGCTGCTCTAGGGGCGGCAGACCCCTCCGATTCAAAGCTGATCACTTTTGACATAGAAAATGGAAAGCCGCGCATGCCCTCCACTATCGCCTTCCAAATCCCGGTGTCCATCCGGAACTTGGTTGTGCACCGATGCATAGTGGATGAGGGGGCAGCCACGTGCGTTATGTCTACCTTGGTTTGGAAGAAGCTTGGATCACCTATTCTACAACCATATTCCACGACTCTGTAGGTTTATGATGGACACCCCACTAAAGCCCAAGGAATTCTCCCTCATGTCCCCACCACATTAGCTAGGAAGACAGTCATGATTGACATTGGGGTCATCAACGTTCAACTGGATTACAACCTCCTCCTTGGGAGGAGTGACATGTACGGCATGCGAGCGGTTGTGTCAACTGTCTTCTGCCTCATGATGTTCCCCCACGAAGGGAAGATTGTGATGGTTGACCAGCTCACCTACCATGATCCACAAGGGTTAATAGTGCCTTCGAACATTATCCCCACCATCACCACCACCGAGCCGAAAGGGGAGGCCACACATGCTAACGTCATCCTTCCAACCAACACTGTGGTTGAAAACACACCAGCCTCCCCATCGTTGAATGTGGGCGCTGGCTTGTTTACCGATCCCACCATGACGGCTCCTTTCTTGTTGGTGTCACCACCACTGACACAAAAGAAAACTGTGGACTTATGCATGGTCTCATCAAGCACCACTGCACCCAAACAACAACTGCAGCCGCAGCCCCAACCACAACCACAACATCGTATGCAGCCGCAACGCCAGCAACAGCCGTAAGATCACCTGCAGCAATAGCATTTCACGCAGCCGCAACCACAACCTCACCCCCACATACAAACAGCTGGGAGTTATGTGGGCTCATCTCCGATCCATACAATTCCCTTCCTCTTTCCCCACTTGGTGTCATGAGCAAGCCGTTCATGGCCACCTTAAGCCTACCCAACCTCACGTTGGGGATCCTAGTGTGGTATTTGGATCCACTAGCTCAACGAGCCATGCCCCAAGTTGTGTTAACTCCAGTGCAACCTAATTACGATTGAATCTCACCCCCCACCCAGTCCGCATAGGCCGACCGTCGTACCTACATCTGCACCACCCCAACCCAAAAGGGTGAGGGGGAAGAACACAAAAGCCACCGCAGAACCACAGCTAGTACCACCTTGTACCGTTTGCGAACAACAGGGCCACCCAACTCAGGATTGCCTTGAAATACTAGTGGTGCATGCGCATCTGGATGCCATGGATACGAATGAAAACATCCCCATGGTTGAACTCCCAACCGCCTCGGTAATAAAGAACAAGGCATTAAGGACGAACCATGCTTGTAACCACTTATACTATGAAAGGAGAACTTTATACTAAGAACGAGAACTCTAGCGATAAAAACGATGATTTTTGCATAAAAAGCCCCAAAAACACCCCCCAAATAGAAAAGTGTTGATACCAGTATACACATTTTTTTTTTTCGGGATGAAAAATAGTGTCATGACCTAAACATGCAATACTATGGTTTACAAAAACCTTGAAATCAACCCCCAAATTGGAAAATGATATTTTTCTTCAAGAGACAAATTACAACTTTTTGAAACTTACATGTTAAACAAAAAAAAATATTTCATAAACAATTTCACCATTCTAACCATTTAAAATCAAACAAATTATGGTGTCATAATGAAATCATATATTATACCCTACAAGAGCACACTATTCATATAAATCATAAAAAATTCATTTAGAGTTTCAATTACAAACATCATACTAAAAAACATCTAAAATGTTTCATGTGAAATTATTCAAACTCATCCATGGATTCTAACACCCCATGAGAATCTATATTTTTGGCACATGAACGACTGGATATAATAATAATAAAAAATTAAACCCCTAACCCCGTGACCCCCCATTACATTACATTAAAAAAAAATTAAACACCCCTCCTAACCCCCTAAACCCCAACAACATTAGATTTACAAAATTTAAAACACATCCCCTTCCATCCTCTAAATGTTAAATGCACAACTCAACTAAGGTCTTGTGGGAATAATCGATCCACCACTAATTTCTTATAGATTGATTTGTTACTTTCCTTTGTTTCCTCGGTGGTGTTAATATATGAGAATAACATCTATCCGTGTTATTAAATGGAATGTTAATATATGTGAGAATAACATCTATCCATGTTATTAAATGTAATTGTGTTTTTTCCAATTTTTTTTTGGAATATGGTGAATTTATTTAAAGATTTTTTTTTAACTAAATCTGAATTTTTTGTTGTTTGTTGGGCAATTTTAAGAACATAAATGAAATCATGCAGCTCAAAAAACCCGAAGCTATTCCTTGAAGTTTTTTACCATAAACGCCCCAAATCAAGCTGAAAATTCAAGCAAAATCGTTGCACATTTAAACAAACCCTTTTTTTATTTGGGATGGACATTCATCTCCAAAAATCTGAAATTCTTGGACATTTTTAGTCCTAGATTTTATATTTTTACAGTGAATTCTTATTGTGTATTTTAAAACCAGTAAGCTAAACTCTAGACCATTTGCACCTAAAATCCGGCAAGTTTTCTGGCCAAAATCAGGCGAAAATTGTTCAAAGGGTAGTTTTTAGTGATTGGAATTGTATAATATGGGTGCCCCAAGGTAATCGAAGGTCCTAAATCCATTTCTGCAATAAAAATTGCAATTTTAACACTGAAAACTCATTTTCAACAACAAATCGTGTTGCTGGACACTTGTTATTCCATCTTAAACATAGTGACTAAGAAAAGCATTCACACATGTTACTCTAGCAATGCCCCATTCAACATTTAGAATGAAAGTGACTATCCAAAACAACTAATATTCACCAACCAGGACAACAATTGAAGCTGCTTCCAGAATGGCCGAGGGAAAGCAAGGGTTAGTCCCGATTTCCCATTAGAGGAAAATGCATAGAACCATTGATTTATGAATATTAACGCTGCAGCTTCATAGCACTTTTGGAGTAAAGATCTGTGTTATAGGAATTTTCGTTTGGAGAAAAGATCTGTGTGATAGGGATTTACTTTGTGATATGGGAATTTTCGTTTGGAGAAAAGATATGTGTGATAGGGATTTACTTTCTGATATGGATTAAAATTTATATATATATATATATAATTTTTGTAATTACTTGGTCGAAGTCAAAGTAAATTATTGATTTATTATTAATATATAAATATTAATTAATATTCACCAAAATAAAGTAGAGATGATTTTTTTATAATTTTAATGGTTTATTTAAGTTTTATTTTCACTCATTGCATTTGGTTAGTGATATTCCGTTTTAAAAAATGGATTGAAAATAACAAAATGAAAAACACAACCTCTATAAAATCATTCTAAAAGTTCAAATCCCACTTCTTTCAACTTTGAACCTAAGAATATATGATTTATTACAAAATTATTAGTTATTATTATTTATCAAGTTAGTAATTTCGTTGAATTTTTTCTTTCCTTATTCCATCAACGCCGTTGGAACTGGCAATAGACTTTTGTTTGAATGGCTTTGAGATGATAGGTATCACTATATTGTGACAATTCCATTTTTGGAATACTCTTGCGATCACTTACTGATAAGGAATGTTGTTGCAGCAGAAGTAGAGCCAATTATTCCGACTTACACAGGATGTGGACCACGGGAGGAATTCTTGGTTGCTGATGATGGAGGCTACCAATACATCGTCTATAAATTGGTGGAAGAATTCCTGGAATCTGAAGGCGCTCTTGATTGTAAAAATTAGGTTTGAAAATTTCCAACCTAATTTTTAAAAAATCACACTAGCTAACTCTTCCAACCTATCCTAGATGTTTTATACTAAGTACTAAATAAAACAGTCTTTGTAGACCTTTCGACTGTTAAAAGAAAATATATTTTGTTGCGTATAAAATTGTATTGATATAATATATTTACTCTATTCCCATGGGGTCAGTGTATTGGTAAGCATAAAATTGCATTGATATAATGTATTGAGTCTCTCTACATGGGGATAGTGCATTAGTAAGCACGGACAGAATAATCCATCTTAAACGAAGGCGATTTCAGTTTACCTTGACTCAGTACCTGAACCAGTTGATCTTTTTGCAGGCTCTGATAGGGTTCACAAATACAGGTCTTATGCTCTCTTTCTTAGGAGGGACTATTGAAAATGCTCGCCCCTCTAATTCCTGTTGTCGTTTTGGAACGCTATGCTAATGGAATGGAATAGATCATTTTTGGAGCATTTTGTTTTTCGTCGATTTTTCTTGTGGATTCTTTTGGTAGTGTTCAAGTAGTGGTGGATACCTCAGCATGCAGGTTTGTAGGTGACCATTCCCATTATTGGAGCACAACACCCTCATTCAACCATTCGACCAGGACCCAGTAAAATATTTAATCTGTGATAGCACTAGCCAGGAATATTTAACAAACGGATTTGGGAACGATGGAGAAGAGAAAAGGGAGGAGGGAGCGGAGCTCCGCTCCTTTGGCAGCCAAAGATCCGCCCCTTACTGGTGGGGCGATTAAGGGGCGGATCTTTGGCTGCCAAGGGAGGGGAGCTCCGCTCCCTCTTCCCTTTTCTCTTCTCCATCGTTCCCAAAGAAATATACCAACAATTATCCAATAATTTATAATAGTTTAATATTAATCATATTGAAGTATATTAAGAAATATATTTTCCAAAGAAATATATCAGCAATTATTCAATAATTTATAACGGTTTAATATTAACCATATCACATTGAAGTATATTAATAAATATATCAGCAATTATCCAATAATTTATAACGGTTTAATATTAATGATATTACATTCAAGTATATTAAGTCTTTATTGAAATTTTTAATGCTATTGGATTTATTGGTTTTGAATGAAAACTTTGAACAAGATATATTGTATTTAGAAAATAGCCTAATGTTTTGTATTTGATTGGATTAACATAGTACTTTTTAACTATTTATATAGAATCAATGAGTTTTTTTTATTAAATTGGAGTATATATGTTTTACATGTTATTAAAAATGTTTTTAAATAATTAGTAATGATGTTTTGAGGTATTTAATATTTATATTCAATTTTATTTTAAATTGTTATGTAATTAAAAATAAAGCATTATAAAAAACTCATATTTTATTAATGAATAAATGGTGTAATAAAATAAATAGTGGGAGACATTGTAATATACATAATTACATATAACACTTAGAATGATGGTAGTCCATCTTTAACAAAATATGTGACAACTATGTTTATTCACAAAAAGCTCTTAAGAAGATAATTATATTTCATTTTATAATAATGTCAAAAATAGGAAGCAAAAACCTTATTGTGAAAAACTCTAAAGTTCGTGCGGAAGAGATGAGGGAGGGGCAAGATTTTTTTTTAATTTGTTTTGAATATAATTTTTAGGGGGACGTTTCGGGGGTTAGGGGATTAAAAAATTATTTTTTAATATTGTTTTAAATTTAATGTTGTGGGGGTTAGGGGGAGGGTTTCTAAAAAAAATATTTATATTTTTTTAATATAATGTTGTGTGGGTGGGGTGGAGTTTAGGGGTTAGGGGGTATAATTTTGTTTTCAATGTTTTTTAAGTGTAATGTTGTGAGGGTTGTTTAGGGGGTTGGGGGAGGGATTTAATGTAATGTTTTTTTAATACAATGTTGTGGGGAGTTGGGGGGTTTTATTTTTTATTTTTATTTTATTAAATGTAATGCGGGGGTGTTAAATTTTTTATTTTTTTAAGTAATATTGATGTTATTGTTATGGGGGTTTTAAAATTTTGTTATATTTTTTAAATTTAATGTGGGGGGTTTAGGGGGTTGGAGAATTTTTTTAATTTTAATTTTTAATGTAATATCGATTTAGTTTTTTAAATGTACTTTTTAAAATTTTATTGAAACACTTGTGGCGAAGATGTCAAAAGAGCCTCAACCCCCATTAGCAGGGATGTTTGGAACTTGGAACAATTTGGGAATCTTCCATACATAGAAGAACCAATGGAAGAGGACATTAATGTTCCTCAAGGAAGCAAGCTCAGAAAATTCCAATTTTGATGAATAATTTGGCCAACTTGATATTGTTGATTAGTTTCATGTCTTGAAGAAAATGTTAAATTTGACAATTTTTTGATAAGATATATTAGTAATGTTTTGACTTTCAAACTTTATTTTAGAAATAAAATTTCTATATATAATGTTTTTAATATGTTATTTACAAATATGTGGTATAGTTTTTCTTGAATTTATGTGAATGGTTACTTTTTGGAAAATAATATAAAATAATATCATTTTTATACAAAATATCTTTGAAAATCCATTGAAAATGGTTTTCAATGTTTTTATTTTCTAGATTTTTTTACAAATTTGTCAATAAAAATGTCTTATTTTGTCGATAAAAATGCCTTATTTTAAAAAAAAATTGCAAAATGTATATGTTTTTCATTATAACTTGCTTCTAAATGTATGTTATTTTGTTACATTTCTAAAAAACACACTTGAAAATATAAATTAAAATTACTTTACGACAAATAAGATACAAAGGCCCAAAAAAATGCATGAAAATGAAAATGTGTGATACTCGCATCAACCCTTTTTGAAACGGAGGTAATAATGGCTACTAAAATTAGGAGAGAGAAAAACGAGAACTATGTCAAGTTCTCGTTTCATAGTATAAGTGATTTTGCGTCATTTGCGGCTTGTATGGACATTACTCCCACCATTGCCAAGACCTGCCCGAATTTCGAATGGCTCTCCCTGACCTCTGTCACCATTCCCTTGAGTTTGAGATCACCTTGATCGAAGAATTTCACTCACCACCACCTTCTTCAGACACCACGTCCATTTACATGATGTGCAGTTCAACTGACCCGCTTGTCTCCACCATCATTGATGGTCCATCAGACCTCTCTTTTCCATTGTTTCCATAGCCACAGTCGCAACCTCGGTTGCAACCTCAACCTCAGTTACCAGGGAAACAATGGGGTTCATTCCCAATCAATATGATCATTTTCCTTTTCCTTTTCCTTTTTATTTTCTTACCATCCGAGATCATGAGTAAGTCTGTATTGGAAACCTGCAATCTATAGGATTTCACACTGGGAGATCCTGTGTGGTACCTTGAACCACCTACCATACCTCTGAGACCCCAGGATGTGTTAACTCATGTCCAGCTAATTGAGATGATGTTGCACCCACCTCTAGGTCCATCAAAGAATCCTTCTGTCTCTAGGCCTACCCCTCTTCCTCCAACAAAGACTGTGGGCAAGGCCACCAAAACCACAACTAGTGCCATTTACATGATCTCTAGCACCAGTTGCCCTTCTGTCTCATCGGTCGTGGAAGATTCACCCAATATTCCTTGGCACCACTTACATGAAGACGGAGCTATATGTAAGACCACCTCTAGTTTTACCCCATTCCATTTAAACCATTGTGTGGAATTGGTTCTTCCCATAAAAGACCAGATTCCATCACCCTGCCTTATCAATGACCTTCGTCTTGGTAAGGGGGCACACCTCTTCGCTGACTTAGATGACTGACTGTTGAAGAAGCCGCTCAATGGGCTTTACCTCAAGAGAGTCCATGCCTAATGAGTCCCTTATGGCATATTTTTTCCCTTTCTTGCTTTTCAACATTTTTTAGCACAAGTCAGGGGCAACACCATTAGATGCTAATCAAAAGTCACACGGAACCTGTTCGAGACACCTCTCACATCTCTGGGCTCAAATTTCTCTTTATGAGACCATTGTCTCATGTTTAATAAGTTAATTCCAGGACCATTTCCCACAAGTCACCTCGACTCATGAGACATGACATGACGATGCGAGTGTCTATGGACCGATACTCATATCACACTTCTTGACCGCTACTCAAGAAAGCTATCGGGCCGCCGCCCATTAAGGATTGTACATATTCTACTTTTTATTGTTATAATTGTCTTTTTCATCACACCTTATGCGGACATATTTGGACCATCGTCCACAAAAACCTTTTGTTTTTCTTCCATATATTTGACATAGAAGTGTCCTCGGGCCACTGCCCACTTAGGAATGTAATTTTAGTTTTTATTTTGTATTTTTAACACGTAGATTGTCTTTTCTTTTCACCGCACCTTACGTGGACCTTTGGACCATTGTCGACAAAACGATTTCTTTTTTTGCACATATTTGGCATATAAATGCCTCCGAACTTGTACTTACATCGCATGTAGTCAAGTTCATCCAGCACAACACACACACACACTCTCCTGACCTTTGTCTGAGAGCCACCTCAGTTTGCATGCCTCTGCCACACTGTCTCGCAGGCCTTTGCTGTGACCCATCCCACGCATGTATTGGTATGTTTGAGAGCCTTCTACTTTGTCCATATTGTGCAGATGACCTTTGGACCTCTGTCCACCATCCCGACATGTAGCACCGCTCGCGCCATCATATTCGGTTGACCACATTGGAGTTTCGTTTAAGCTTTTTTCTGTCTCCTTAAAACAATGAAAAGATCGCCGAGTGTAGCTGCTTCCTTTCCTGCTCGCTAAAGTAAAGGAAAGGGTGTCTACATCATCCTGTTTACCTCCTTTTGTGGACCATGTAAACCATCTCATGAAAAGGACCTCCTTGGCACACTCAAGCCAAGACCGTTCCCCTCTGCATACTTTTGTGCTTTCTCGGGTAGAGGGGCCACACTTGATGAAAAAGCTCACCACCGGTTGTCGTTAAGCTCTTTTCTAGCCGTTTCATCAAGAAAAGATTCCCGAGGAAACTTGGTTTTGTTCATGCTTGTAAAAATATTTGAATGACCGTCCAGTCAGTATAGGTTTAACCTTTTCTAGCCTGATTGGACTACCAACGGTAAAGAAGTTTCCCATCCCATCCAAGATGGGAGAGCTCTCCTATGTATACTTTTATCCTTTTTCGGGCACAGGAGTCTATCAACGAAAAAGAGCCCCTAATGGAGTCTTCTTCGTGCTTTCAGACCCTCTAAAATTGAAAGCACCATCAAGCATTTACATTCTTGGGATCACCAAAAATCCATGAGATCGTACGACAATGGTGTCCCTAGACACCAACCCACAAAAAATAGTTTGGCAGCATTCCCACATTGGGTCACCTTTGTTCAGAGTACTCTGCAATGTGTCTTCCTTCGATCCCATCAGTATCAAAAGTGCCCTCCACCTCCAAGTATTTCCCATCTGTAGTGACATGCCGAGTATTACAGCGATGATCCCATTCCCATGAGTCAGTTTCATTTGCTGCCTGGTCCACCCTGCTGTCATACTCTGAACAAAGGAAGTTTGAGTCTCCTACTCCCCCCCTACCCCTGTTCAGTTTTTTCCTTCCCTCCCCTCCCCACCAATTCAGTGAGTCAGTCCATAGATTGCTTCACATCTTTCGGTTATCCCTCGTGCCCCTTGTCAAGGAAACATCATCGCCTTGACCAGGGGTAGGGCTTCCTCTATCGATGCCAACACACATATTCCAGAGGATAGAACCAGAGGTCCTTGTACCTTGGTTTCATTGACATCACTGATGAGTTCCTTGGACCACTTGAGAGGAGTCCGTAGTGCCTCTTGGGATGGTTGTTTCTCACATGCTCGACTTCAACTCCATTATCGCATCGTTGAGATTCGTACAGGGTTTATTCCACATAGTACCTGGTCGAAGACCCCGGATGTCACCTGACTCTAGCACATTGGTGAGTCCAATCGAGGGACCTAAACTGGTTATGTCCCTTGTGATTTCTGGGTTGTGTTGGAGACAGTGATCAAAATCCCCAGCAGTGCTTCAATATACCTTAATGATTGATGCAACATACTTATACCAAAGTGACTCTAACTCTCAATCAGTGAGTCCACACAGCTATGTACCAAATCCAACAGACCGTTAGTCATAAAGATGTAGCATTCCATGAGAATTCCATGGGTCCAATGTACTAGATCAATCTTGTATTCAGCCTCACATGAGAGGCAACCAGAAATGTAACATCAGTTGTATATGATCAACACTTGTATTTTAGAGCATAGGTCAAATGATTCTTTTGACATTGTCACGAGCATGGGAATGCCCGCCTCGTCCATATACATGTCACACATTTATTGTATCTCACCCATTGATGGGAACCAAATTAATACAAAATCCAAAATCCACCATGCCCTAGCCTCGGAAGCACCACCTCTCAACATCAAATCCTATGATGTCCATCGGCCATATGTTGAGCTCCTACCCTCACACATCAGGGGGCAATCTGTTAACTCAAAAATCCCCCACACAGCTCGCAATGGCCTAAACCATCCAAGGAAACCATCTCACAACAGTCACTTCACTCCATAATACCTTCCATGGCCTTCGATTGACCCCCACACCTCCAAACAAGCCCAAGGATGAAGAAAATGGCTACAACCCCCAAAAAAGAGCCCAAAATAGACCCCCAGGAGCTAAAGCCCTAAAAAGGGGGATAAAACCCTGAAAGGGAATAAAGTTAGGGAAGAAGGGGCTAAAGGCCCAAAAAAAGGGCTACAGCCCTCACCAAGGGCTTAAAACCTTAAAATCCCTTGGAAAAACTTTATAAGGAGGGTTGGGGGTCACTCTCAAGACGCTCCTCATTTGCATATTGTTATGCTGCCCATGGATTGTTTGAGACCTCTTTCTCTCAAACCACCCACTCTCCCTCTCCTCCATCTCCATTTCTCCAAGCCATTGCTCCCCAACCAAGAGAGAGGTGCTCCCATGAGCTAGGGAATGGTGGCCCATTTTCACCCAAGTGAGGTACAGCTTCTTTTCATGCATGTTTATTTACTTGTTTTGTTTTCTAACCAATTTTTTTAGTTGCAGGTTTTCCATTAACTTTGTTTGCAAGTTGCTTCAGAGTAGCATAGGTTTATTTTTGTAGGTTTTGGAGGCGGAAACCTAACCCACTGTGTGTAGAGGGGTTCAGAAGGGCTGCATCTCCATATTTATTTCTGATTTGCTCTTAGATGTAGTCTATAATACCTGCCATTTATTTGTTCTAGTATAGCTTAGCTTAGTTTCAATTTGCAACTCTCTTTTTACCATTTTACATACTATTTTTTTTAATGTTTTCTAAGGGTAGAAACCCACCCTTGTGCCCTATAGGCACAAGAGAGCCATTTTTACCCCTGTAGTGAGGTGAAATTCTCACTACAATACCATTTCATGGTAATGATAACATATAGGGTATGTAAATACGGATTTAGGTTTTCATCTATGTTCATGCGAGTTCCAATACAATATTAAAATAGATTCCTTGCATATAATAATTGAAATTACAATTATGAATGTTCCAAATATAACTCAATCTAAAAATTATTCCTAACTGGCAACGGGAGAATAAAAAAGGTTGACCGATATAATTAGTCAAGAAATATTGATCTAATTTTTCTTGGTTCTAGTGAGCCAAGAAATGTTGATCTCACTTTTCATGGTTGTCATGGAGCAAGGTATGATTAAATATCAATACCCATCCAAACCCCAACCTAAAAAAATATTCTAAAAAAAAAGAGTTTATAAGTTTAATGATTTGGAGGTATAAATACATCCCAATATTTAGAGGTTATTCCTTGGCAATAGGTAGGATGGATATGAATCCATCCCATGGTTTGGAGGTATGAATCTATCCCATGATTTTGAGTTTATTCGTTAGCAAAATAGGAGTAATATGGATCCAAACCACGATTTGGAGGTATGAATTGAGCCCATTATTTGAAGGTATGGATCTATCCCACAAGTTGGAGGTTACTTATCATCCTCAACAAATAGAATAACCCCAAATATTTATATTACTATGTCAAATAAAAAAATAACTTGACCCCTTAATACGAGGAAATAAATTTTTGGTGTTTTTAGGAGTATTCAAACCCCCAATATGAATAGACATGATATGTGTTTGAATTATGCTAGGTTTTGAAATCATATGAAAACAGATTAGATTGTGATATGGTTTTCATTGATGGAAACACATACTTCCAAGCATATGATCCAGATAAGAAGAGAAATCAGAAGAATCCATGGATTGTGCAGAAATCTGACAGTTAGGAGTGAACCTGCAAAGAAATCAACGGTTAGGAGTAAATCCAAAAATTTTGAAATAAAATATGATGAAAAAATCTGACAGTCAGGTGTGAACCCGCAAAGAAATCAATAATCAGGAGTAAATCCGCAAATTATGAAAAAAAATATGATGAACATATTCAACGGTCAGGCATGAACTTGTAAAGAAATCAATGGTCATGAGTAAATACATAAGGTTTGAAATAAAATCTGATGAACAGATCCAATGGTCAGGTGTGAACCCGCAGATAAATCAATGGTCAGGAGTAAATCCACAAAGTTTGAAAGAAAATCCGATGAACAGATCTGATGGTCAAGAGTAAACCCACAAAGAAATCAATGGTCGAGAAAATTGTGAAAAGGAAAAATGCAAAAAGTGGAAGTTGTGAAAGTGTTTAAATTTTTTAGGAAAACCCACGATTCGCAACCTGCATCTTATCTAAGATCGACGATCAGGAAAGGGTGCACGATAAATTGACAACATAGAAGGAGTTTTGTGGAATATGGGTTTCCACAAACCGGAGTCCACCTCGTGGAATGCAGAACGGGGAAGGCGGAAAGAAGAAATTGTGGAATTTTTAAAAACAAATTGGAAAGCCCACGATCTGCAACCCGCATCGAATCCAAGATCAATGATCGGGAAAGGGTGCACAAGAAATCGATGATGTGGAAGGAGTTTGTGGAATATGTGTTTCCACAACTTGAAGTCTGCCCTATGAAATGCAGAAGGTGGAAGGTGGAAATAAAAAAATGTGGAAGTTGTTTAAACAAATTTCAAAAAATCGTGATCCACAACCCACATCTGATCTAAGATCAACGATCAATAAATGGTACACAAGAAACTGGCAGTGCGTAAGGAGTTTGCAAAAAAATGATGTGTGGAAGCACGTATTTGTTAATTCCTATTTCTGATCAACGATTAGAAGAGATGCAGCACAAAATTGACGTCGCGGAAGATGTCACATAGAAAGAATCCTGCAGAACCAAAACTGCAGAAACTCTGATTTCCAGAAAAAGACAATAGCGGAAGAATCCAATATTGCAAAGATGCGTTGCAGAACCTCATGATTACTCATTGATTGGACTCCTTCTCTGTTACAAGGCATTTAATGACTTTGATCAGTTATGAAAATGTACAGTCAGGCACACATATGGGTGGAGGGTTTAAATATTGACATGTATAAGAGGATGAGTGTGAAGAAGACTTGGGTGTGTTCTGCGTAGGAAGAGAGCTGGTGCATGGACCATCGTCGAAGTGGGGATTGGAAAATGAAAGAGGAATATGAGTTCTTTTAAGAATATATAGAACAAAGATAATGAGGGGAACCAAGGTGCATAAGAAAATCTAGAAGTAGACCAGAACATAGTTGGTATGCATTGTTAAATATGCTTTTCTACATATTGTAATGAACGTGTTTAAACCTAAAGAACAAGGGTGGTAGGGTGGTGCTAGGAAAAAACATGTTGTATTCTCTATACAAGTCAAATCCTGTATATGTGGAAGTTGGTGCTTCCACCTAGTAGTAGCTTGAGAATATTATTTTAGTGTGTGCTATAAAAACATGAGGGTTGGTTCTCTTCGTAAGAATGAATTTGTAAACAGAGGTTGCAGCCTCATTTGAGTAGGTGCTCAAATAAAGATGAATATTGTATGTCTCTATCATGTGTGTGTGATTGATGATCATCATTTGTTCTGTTATACTTTCTTCATTATCATAACTATAAATCTATAATCAGTAATAATGTTTTAAATATTGAAAATGGTTTAATCTTTAGAAATAACTAATTCACCCCCCCTCTCAGTTATTTGAACAATTTGAACAATTGGTATTAGAGCAGGTTCCTTTTATTTAAAGGTATATTTGTAAACTTAAACATGACAAGTTATGAAGGGACTTCATCCAATACAATTCCTCTATTTCATGGAACAAATTTTTCCTTTTGGAAGTTTAGAATGAGAACCTATATAATGTGCTTAAGTGTTGATGTTTGGGATATAGTAGACACTGGCTATGTAAATCCAGTTGTGCTAACCTCTAGAGATGATAAGTTGGAATTTAGTTTTAATGAAAAGGAAATGAACACTATCCTGATTGGTCTTGCAAAGGATGAATTTGTTAAGGTAATGCATCTTGAATCTGTGAAAGAGATGTGGGATAAACTTGTAAGCAGTTATGAAGGAAATGAGAAAGTAAAGGATTCCAAACTATAGACATATAGACTAAAATTTGAACAGCTAAAGATGAATTAGGATGAGACTGTCAGTAAATATTTCTTAATAATAGAAGATACTATGAATGCTATGTAGGGTCTTGGTGAAAAGATTGATGACGCATCCTTAGCTCAGAAAATTTTAAGATCTTTTCTTGAAAGATTTACTCCTAAAGTTTCTGCAATAAAATAATTAAGTGATCTTCTTCCTATTGACCAACTCCTAGGTACCCTAACAAACTATGAAATGAGGATTGGTAAAGATAAATCCACCACTAGAGAAGCATCCTTTAAAGTAGATACGAACACTGATTTTGAAATGGATGTGACTGAGGAAAAATTTGTAAGGAGGCTAAAGAAAGGATCAGGTAAATACAAAGGCAAGATGCCCTTTAAATGTTTTAACTATGGTAAAATAGGCCATTTTGCATCTAAATGTCCCCACAAGAAAAAGAGGCATACTTATGATGATGAAGAAAACTATACATTCAATAAATACAATAAAGAGGATAAATATAAAAAGAAAAGATTGTGTGTAAATGATGTTGATTCTTCAGAAGAGACATACAATGATTCATCTTGTGAAGATGAAGTGAATAACTTTATACTTATGCCATAGAATACTTTGGAAATAAATATACATGAAGTCACCTGAATGATGAAGAAGCTATGGTTGATATGGAAGGTGAACTAATCAGTGATCTGGAGGAGATTGATAGACTCATACTAAAGAAGAGGAAACAAATTTTTTTATTGATGCAGTATGAAAAGAATGGTAAAGAACCAAGTGAAGATATTGCCTTGTTAAAATTGGAATTAGAAGAGGCAAATAAAATAGAAGATATTCTAAAATAAAAATTAACATAAGGGAAAAATAGATGTGAATATTTGGAAGAAGAAGTAGTGACAGCTAAGAAATAATTGGAGAAATTTGAAGCTCTGTATAACCAAAATATGTCAATTATTAAATTTTCAGAAGAACTAAACAACATTCTGACTAAGCAAAGGTCCCCATGGTTAAAAATAGGTCTTGGATATGAAGAAGGTTCAAGCAGGAAACAATCAGAATGCAGAAATACTGTGCAAACAAAAAGAAATGAAAGAAGTACCAGAATCATAAATTCAAATCAGAATTAACAACCAAGGATTGCTCATAAACAAAAGGGAAGACAACCAAGATTCAGGTATCAAAGTTTTTTTCCATGGTTACTATTATTGTTGTTATAAATTTAGCCACACAACTGCAAACTATGCATTTAATTTTAGAAATATGCAATTAAAGAATAGTCAATTGCTGCAACATAGAACAAGATAGTCAACAAGTAAACAAGAACATTATACAACTCAATTCACTACAAAAGGAATAACCCATGATAGATATAGAAAACTCTTTTGATCTACTATATAATGAGCCAGAATGTTATGTTTGTCATAATTTTGGAGACAAGGCTTCAAACTGTCATCTGAAGAATTACAAAACAGACCTAAGAGTGAATTACGCTATTGAAAGTGCTAAAGTTTGGAAGAATAAATAAAATAACAATTTTGGCTTAGTGATTTATGTTCAAAGGAAAAAAGGACCCTGGTATATTGACAGTGGATGTTCCAAACACATGTCTGGTGATAAAAGTAATTTTCTGTCTCTAAGTGAAAATAAATAAGGAAATGTAACTTTTGGAAATGATTCTCCAAGGAAAATCAAAAGAAGAGGAATGGTAAAGTTGAGTAATGGAAAATGGAATGCCCAATATGTGTTGTTTGTATATGGACTAAAGCATAATGTTCTTTGGTTCAGTCAGGTTTGTGACAAAGGATCTTAAGTTTTTTTCACTTCTAAAGATTGCAAGATAAAATATGTATCCTTAGGAAAGTTGGTTGTGAAAGGCATAAGAACATAAAACAATGTCTATGTCTTGAAAGAAGGAAAATAAGAATGTCATATAAGAAAGTATGATGAAAGATGGCTTTGTCATAGGAGACTTGGACATTTGAAATTTCATCATATACTCAAGATTGTGAACAATGGGGTAGTAAATATCTTCCAAAAATATCAAATATATATGACTCTATTTGTAAACCTTGTCAAATGGGAAAATTGACTCTCACATATTTTAAATCCAAGAACTTCACATCAAAAAAACAACCACTTCAGTTAGTACATATGGATTTGTGTGGACCATCAAGAAAGGAAGGCACAAGAAGAGAAAGATATTTTATGTTGGTTATTGATGATTATTCTAGACTTACATGGGTTTCTTTTCTAAAAGAAAAATATGAAGCGTTTGAAAAGTTTAAAATTTTTAAGGCTCTGACTAAGAATCAAACAGGAAAGAGACTGAAGGCAGTAAGATCTGATAGAGGAGAGTTCATTTTAGGATACTTCAAATAGTTTTGTGATAAACATGGAATTAAAAGAGAATACACTATTCCAGGGACTCCATAACATAATGGAGTAGTTGAGAGACATAATAGGTCAGTACGACAGATGGCAAGATAAATGATAAATGAAATGAATATTTCTCAAACATACTGGGTAAAAAAATTCACACCTCTGTCCATATTCTTAACAAAGATCACTTAAGGAAAAATAGTGATAGGATTCCTTAAGAACTATGGTTTGGGAGACCTGCTTCTATCAAACACTTTCAAGTATTCAGAAGTAAATGTTATAATAAAAATAATGATGAACATCTTGGAAAATATGATTCCATGGATGATGAAGGTATCTTCTTAGGATATGCTGCAAACAATAAAGGATACACTTGTTATAATATGAGGCTGCATAAATTGGTTGATTGTATTGACATTAAAATTGATAAAGGAATCCCTGTAAAAGATATTAAAATTGAAGCAATGTTTAACCAAATACATAAGATACAGTTGAAGTTAAGGAAGAACGGGTCCAAAAATAAAATAAAAAAGATTTAGATTTAGATGATGAAAGTGCAAACACTCAAGAAGATTCAAGACAACAGAAAAAAAAAAACCACGTTCTAGAATCGTTGAGAAGAATCATCCTGAAAATCAAATAATTGGTGACAAGGATAAAGGAGTTCAAACAAGAAGAAAGTTGATTAAAGATTCAAAACAATCCCATATTTCTTTCCTATCCATGATTGAACCTAATAATTTTGGAGAAGCCAGTGAGGATGAAGATTGGATTAAAGCCATGAATGAAGATCTTGATCATATTGAGAAGAATAATACTTGGGAGTTGGTTCATAGACATGCAAATAAAAATGTAATAGGCTCCAAGTGGGTGTTTAAAAATAACATGAATGAACAAGGACAAATTGTGAGGAATAAATCCCGATTGGTCTATAAGCGGTATGCACAAGTTGAGGGACAAGATTTTGATGAAAATTTTGCACTGGTGGTAAGATTGGAAGCTATCAGAATGTTTCTCTCCTATCAAAGTCATAAGAACTTCAAAGTGTATTAGATGGATGTTACATCATCTTTTCTCAATGGATATCTAGAAGAAGAAGTCTATATAGAGAAACGTGAAGGGTTCTAACTAATAGACAATCCTAACAATGTATGCAAAATGAAGAAAGCTCTATATGGATTGAAACAAGCACTGAGATCCTGGTATTATAGAATCGATAAATATCTACAGGACAAAGAATTCAAGAAAGGTAGTGTTGACAGTAACATGTATATAAAATCTGAAGGTGGTAATTTATTAGTTATTTTGGTGTATATGGATGACATTATTTTTTGATGCACTAATGATTCTTATGTTCATTGATTTTCTAATGCCATGCAATCTGAGTTTGAGATGTCAATGATAGGAGAATTGTCATTCTTTCTTGGTCTTCACATTATTCAAATTTCTGAAGGTTTATTTCTCTCCAAAGAAATATCTTTGAAGGAGATGTTGAAGAAATTTCAAATGGAAGACTCGTCATCTGTTAGTACACCTATGTTTGTTGGTTGTAAACTTAGCAAGGATGATCCCTCACTTGAGGTTGATCAAAGAATATATTGGTCAATGATAGGAAGTCTCTTATACATCACAACATCTCGTCTTGATATACCGAAAGCTATTGGAATGGTAGAAAGATTCCAGTTTGCTCCTAAGCAAAGTCATTTGGTGGATGTTAAGAGGTTATTTAAATATTGGAAGGGAACAATGAATTATGGTCTTGGTATCCTAGAAATTAGAATCTTTAGTTAATTGTATATTCAGATGCTGATTGGGAAAATTATTTGGATGAAAGAAAGAGCACAAGTGGAGGTGCATTCTTCTTGGGTGATTATTTAGTTGCATGGATGAGTAAGAAGAAAGGATCGATATATTTATCCAATATAGAAGTTGAATACATTGCTAATACCACATCTTGTACACAAATACTCTGGATGATCCAGACATTGGAAGAATTGGAGGTAAAAATATGTTGATCCCATTCCTGTCCATTGTGATAGTATTAGCGCCATTAGTATGTCCAAAAATCCAGTCCTTTATTCCAAGACTAAGAGCATACCTATTAAGCATCACTTCTTAAGGGAGAAGGTAAAAAATAGAGTGGTTCAATTAAGTTTTATTCCTTCTATAGAATAGATTCTTGATATATTCACTAAAACCCTACCAAAGACAAAGTTTGAGTATCTACGTCACAAGCTAGGTATTATGTCTCACTCCAAATAACTTGTCCACTTTGATAGGGGGATCTGTGCGATAGAGTATTATTTAACATTGATGTCAGAGGGGGAGAATTTTTTTGTGCTATACATGATAAACATCTGGTGATTACAAGTACAACATGCATCAAAAATTTGAAGGTTGCCATCAATGCCAAAGGGGGAGATTGTTGGAGTTATGGTGGGTTTTGCGATCATATGGAAATAGATCAGATTGTGATATGGTTGTCATTGATAGAAACAAATAGTTCCAAGCATATGATCCAGATAAGTAGAGGACTCAGAAGAATCCATGGCTTGTGCATAAATCCAAAGGTCAGGAGTGAACTTGCAAAGAAATCAACGACCAAAAGTAAGTCCACAAAGTTTGAAAGAAAATCTAATGAACATATCCGATGGTCAGGTGTGAACCCTCAAAGAAATCAATGGTCATGAGTAAATCCAAAAATTCTAAAATAAAATATGATGAATATATTCAAGGGTCAGGTGTGAACCCGTAAATAAATCGACGGTCATGCGTAAATCTGCAAAGTTTCAAAGAAAATCCGATGAACAGATCCGACGGTTAGGTGTGAAATGGAAAAGAAATTAACAGTCAAGAGTAAATACGCAAAATTTGAAATAAAATATGATGAATAGATCCAACGGTTAGGAGTGAACCCGTAAATAAATCAACAGTCTATAAAATTGTGAAAACGAAAAAATGCAGAAGGCAGAAGGTGGAAAGCGGAAGTTGTGAAAATGTTTAAACAAATTTGGAAAACCTATGATCTGCAACACGCATCAAATATAAGATAGAAAATCATGAAAGGGTGCATAAGAAATAGATGACACAGAAGCATTTTTACAGAATATGGGTTTTCGTAACCCTGAGTTCGCCTTGCGGAATGCAGAAAGAGGAAAGTGTGGAAGTTGTTTAAACAAATTTGGAAAATTCGCATCGAATCTAATATTGATGATCAAAAAAGGGTCACTAGAGTATATTTGAGGTCTAAAATGGGCCTCTTAAGGAAAATAATAAATTAATAGTTAAAATAATAAAATCATAGTTATTAATTTTGGAGGAAGAATGAAAAAAACTACTTTTTTGTTTGTTTTTTCGACATATCTCCCTATGGATTTACTCAAATTCTGAGTGGGAGAGATCAATGGATTAAGAATTTAATTCTGCATCCAACAAGTACCCACACTACATAATTTTGATGGACCCCGCTACCCCAAAAATAAGAAATACCTGAAACAATGTGATGATGACATCATCATCACATTTTTTTAGGTATTTCTTATTTTTGGGGTAGCAGGGTCCGCCAAAATTATGCAGTGTGGGTACTCATTGGATGCAGAATTAAATTTCAAATCCAACGAGCTCTCTCACTTAGAATTTGAGTAAAAACACAGGGAGATATGTTGAAAATACAAACAAAAAAAGTAGTTTTCTTTTATGACAAATATGTCGATTCCACCATTATGGTTGACTCATTTGATTGAAATTATTTTGGTTCCTGAATTCCAACTCACAAAATTTATTGTTGGCGCATTTTCTTATAAGTCCCATTTTAGACCCCAAATTTCTAATGGCACAAGAAATCGACAGCACGAAAGGAGTTTTGTGGAATATGGGTTTTCGTGACCTAGAGTCTTCCTTGCTAAATGCAGAAGGAGGAAAGCAAAAATTGTGGAAGTTGTTTAAAAAAATTTGGAAAACCAATGATCCATAATCCACATCTAGTCTAAATTCTACGGTCGGGAAATGGTACACTACTAATAGACAACGTGAAAGGAGTTTGCAGAAAAGGATGTTTCGAAGCAGGGGATTTTTAAGTCATATTTCAAATCAATGATTAGAAGAGAGGCCACATGAAATCGATGTCATGGAAAAAGTCCTGTGGAAAGAATCCTGTGGAACCAGAACTGCAGAAACTTTGATTTATAGAAAAAGACAATAGCAGAAGAAGCAAAAAATTGTGAAGATGCGTTGTAGAAACTCATGATTACTCATCGATTGGACTCCTTGTTTGTAATAAGGCATCAAACGGCTTTGATCAGTTATAAAAATGGAGAGTCAGGCATACAAACATGTGAAGGGTTTAAAGATTGACATGTATAAGAGGATAAGTGTAAAGAAGAATTGGGTGTGTTCTCTGCAGACAGAGAGTTGGTGCATGGACAGTCGTCGAAGTGGGGATTGTAGAATGAAAGAGGACTCTAAGTTCTTTCAAGAATATCTAGAATATAGATAATGAGGGGAACCAAGGTGCATAAGCAAATCCATGGGTACATAAGAACATAGATGGTATGAATTGTTATATCTATTTTTATACATATTGTAATGAACATGTTTAAACCTAAGGAACAAGGGTGGTAAGGTGGTTCAGGAAAAAGCATGTTGTATTCTCTATATAAGTTGGATCCTGTACAAGTGGAAATTGGTGCTTCCACCCAGTAGTAGCTAAATAATATTATATTAGTGGGTGCTAGAAAAACATGAGGGTTGGTGCTCTTCATAAGAAGGAATTTGTAAATAGAGGTTGCAACCTCATTTGAGTAGGTTCTCAAATAAAGATGAATATTTTTACATGTCTCTATCATGTGTGTGTGGTTGATGATCATCATTCCTTCCATTATACTTGCTGCATTATCATAACTGTAAACCTATAATCAATATTAATGTTTTAAATATTGAAAATGGTTTAATCTTTTGAAATAATTGATTCAGCCCCTCCCTCTCAGTTATTGAATAATTTCAACAATATGATATTTCCTTGCTAGTGAACCCCCCGTGTGGGTACCCCTCTTATTTGTGCACTGTCATCTTCTCTTCTTGACTTATTTTTTGCAGTTGTCTCTCTTGTTGAATTTACTAATTTTGATCAATAGGAATTTACCAAAAAGAACAAAGAATTCCAAATCAAAATATCACATCTTCTTCATCCTCAATCTTACATCAACATTTCCATCTCTTTCTTATTTATACTGTTTTTTATCAAGAGATATGTTGAGAAGTTGAGGTTACTTTAATCGATGACACCCATTCTTGCTTACTTCTTGGTCATGCTAACTACCTCATTCTATATTTCTTCAACATACACCTTTGACAACTCAACCTTCTGAGGTTTTGCGAACTTAAGTTCCAGGACTTGGTGGTATCTATGCATATGGTTCCATGTCTTTGTGGGATTTGTGCACTTCTGAAAATTACAAACTTTTTCTCTATATACATCTTAAAACTTGCTTCATGTATATAGAGAGACATTAACTAATGGATATTGCATACTACTGAGACTCTAATACACTTTTATATATTTATTCAAGACGACTTCAAGTCTTCATGCTTTTTTCTTGACATAAACATCAATTTTATTAGTTTGAAATCAATTGCAACACCAAAACTCAAAAATATCCCCCTTTGGCATTGATGTCAACACCAATGAGAAATAATCTCCCCTTGAATATGAGATCCTCTTCTTTTTCACACAACTTGCTTCCACTATGTTCATTCCATTTGGTCCTTTTCTATGCTCTTTTAGACAAATCCTGCTTCTGCTTGAAATATATCCTCCTTGGAATTTAGAATTTATTCACCCCCTTTGACATAAATGGAAATTGGATGTTCGTAATGAGCATTAGAATCCGTATCGCTTCATGCTTCTCAATTCATATTCCTGTTACTTTTGATACATTGTGCTAGGTTTTCTGCCATGTCGCAAATGCCTCAAATCAATGTGGAGTGGGAATTACTGTTGTTCAAGACATTACACCCTTATAACCTAGGGTCTGGGGTTACCAACTTACTATTATACTTGCATACAATCAGGTTTTATAGAATACAAAATGAGAATAGGAAGATATCTTTGATTACCCAGTTTATGACGGTTGATCCAAGCTTGGTCTTCTCTTGCTCCAATCTCCTCCAAATCTTCTAGGGGTGCTTCTCTTCACCTGCAAAGAGCCAATTCTTCAAGAAATATCTCATATATATATATATATATATAAATCATAGGTTAGATGAAAATCATATTAATCATATGATTGAACATACTCATTAAACCAATATACATGAGATAAGCACAATACAATATTAGAAGAAGAATTATCTTTATTAACAAACAATGAATAGGTAAGAATACAACAAACTTCTTACACAAGGACTCCTTTGCAACCAAGGAATCTGAGTTCTGCTGCTCCAAGACTCTGAAGGTATACCACCAACATAACTTTTCTCTTCCAAAATTGATTGATTAGCCCCATCCCAAGGCCTCTATTTGTACTTTTGGAAATATATAGGTTTCGAAGGTTAGGATGGTTGAGATGGTTGGGACAGTTATGGATTAGGGACCAACTAATCTCATCTAATCATGATTTATGTTTTTTAAGGTCGAATTAAGAGTGTCTGGAGAAAGTGTAGCAGAAATATCAAGAGTTGAGGGCAGAAAAGGAGCAGCTGCTAGGTAGGATAAGCAATTTGGAGTTGCAGAAGACTACCTTGGAGGAAGGTGAGAGGAAATCTCAAGTGCAAAAGGTAGAACTTAAAGAGAAGATTACCTCATTGACAACATCTTTAGAGGAGACTAAGGAACAATAGGTTAGTCTTCAACCTTTCAAGGAACACGTTCTGGCACAGAGAACCAAGTTGCACCAGCTACAAGTGGCCATAGAGGAGGAAAGGTGCAGGGTTTTGCAGGTAGATAGCCGATTGGAGGAGATTTTGGAGACCACCTCATATTTTGTTGACAGATATTAGGACATCCTGGAAGTCTTGACAGGAAATATGGCAAGGTTAGAAGCTAATGAAGAAGCTCCTGCAGAGTTACCCTCAAAATATCAACAAGCCCTCAGGCAGGACCACGATTTGTTGGAGTTTTCCATCAACACAGCCGAAGAGTTCAAGAAGGCTGTTAGGAAGACAAGAGGGGCGTGTGAAGAATTCTTTAGAAGACTTCTGATTACTTATAATCGATGCCAGGTAGAGGCTGAACAAAGAATGGATGCTCTTCTGGACCACAGCCTGTTTGTGGAAATTTTGCAAAGAAGGTATCATGAAGATGAAAGAAGAATACAACACATTAAAGATTTAGATGAACAAACCATAAGGAATGAGGTAGATCATTCCGTGGTTAGTGTGTAGCTGTTAGAATATCAGATTCACCTAAGCACAGCCAAAATAGAAGCCATCAGAAACCAGGATGCAAAATTTGAAATAAATATTCGATTCTTGGAACTTTCTGAATTTGAAAGTATCGCCTCAGAGGCTTCAGTGTGGAAGAAATTTTTGAATAATCAAGCGGGGCCGTCCTCATGAACATTTGTTCACTTTTATAATATGTTGTAAATTTTGTAAACACTTAGTGAAAGTAAATTTTGGGAAGCGAAGAGCTAGGGAAGCCCAAGAGTTATTCATGGGTAGCCCAACAGTCTTGTTCTTTTGTATAAATATAGAGGATTTAGATGAGAGAGGGAATTTTTCCCAGTTAGATGAGTGAAGACATATTGTAAGAAGAACTATTTCCTTTTACAATAAAGAATTACAGTTTGCTTGTTGGAGAAATTTTGGTGGGATGTTCAAATGTTATGCTATGTATTTGTTGAAGAGGAACTATTTTGTTTTCAGCTTTTGTCTGCTAACTGTGAGATCGTTCTGACTCTTAGGACCTATGTTCTTGTTTGAATGATTTCTGGTTCATTTTATGAAAATTACCACCATGAGTAATGAATGCTGTTCATAAGCAATTGGCTATCTAGTTGTTTAAATATCTTTAATTGTTCATGTCTTTTTTGGAAGAAGTATCAGCTATCTGTAATTTCTCTTTATAATGCATGCACAAGATACATTACTCATTAATAAGTTACAATATTGCTCCCTGGGGATAGGTAGGTAGTTAGATTTATTTTCTTGCTGTGTGTGTGATTTAGATGCTTGAGAGTTTAAGACGAGAGGTAAGAACTTGTGCATCACATTGTGAATACTCCTTGCATTATTTATCACTCTACATGTTAAGTAGGCACTTGCATATCATTATTTAAGTCAAAAAATAAAAATATATATATGGTGGATCGGGCCATAACCGGTAAAACCTTTTATTTTTGTTACTTGACCTATGGTAGCCGGACCGCAAACCGGATGGATTCCCTACACCAAACAATCATGGGCTAGTTGGGAACATTGACTGGGGATAATCCCTTACTGTTGTTGCCTGCGATTTTCCATGCCTCAACCATTTTTTGGTACTAGAAGGAGGGCTGCCAGTATTAATTCTTGCACATGATCTAGGAACTAGGAATCAAAATCATCAAAGAATAATTTGACAAATACACATGAATTAGCAATAATTGGAACCAAATAGGTTTCCTCTCTGTATATTATATAAACAATAAAGGATTACAATACCATGCATGATCAATGGTTTAACTCAATGAAGAATTCGAATAACTAAGGGACAATTCGAATTCCCATGCATGAGTCTAGCTTAATTGACTCTTTGCCATGCAATACCACTCAGTTAACCACTTGACAAAAACCTTAATCGACTCACCAATCCCTAAC
>LPNX010842948.1:435184-460329 GCA_001517045.1 Pseudotsuga menziesii | reverse complement strand
CTCCTTGACTGTAGGAAAGGCTAAGTTAGCCTCCTTGACTGTAGGTAGGCGTGGGAGTGACTGGGATGATGGTAATTAATGCTCCTTGATGTCAATTAAGGTTAGGATAGTGGTTTAACTAGGCCATTTTGACTGAAAGAGTGTGTATGATGGTAGATGTCTCCAACAGCCAGTGCATGGATGGCCGAGGAAACCCGTTCTCTCGAGATTATTCCACCGGTAACAGTTAAGAAGGTAGTGTGTTGCATAATCCGATTCCAGAAGAAAAAGGTAGAGAACATTTGTATTTTTTGGATAACGAAGTTGTTAAGAATCTGAGAAGACACACTAGGGCATACATGAATAATATTGGAGGATTACCGATTATCCCTGAATTTCCTAGAGTAGAATATAAAAGGAAAGATAGTCCTATATTGGAAGACTCAGTGTTGGTTGAAGATTTGGAAGAACCTGTAGAAACAACCTTACAGGAAGTTATACAACCTTTGAATCAAGTAGGAACAGATACTCCTTACGGTTCCCCTGTGCATACTCCTATTCATTCACCACCTCACTCTCCACCCAAACTCATGGTAGGAATAAACGCTAATCAGCCACCCAACCCACTTAACCCTCCACCTGCTTGGAAGGCCGGGTCGCCTTTGAGATTAACACCTCCACTGCACGACTTGCCTCAAGCATTTGACAAGATGATGCCTAAGTTTGATCCAAATGCAAAGATAATAGTTGATGACCATTTACAAAGTTTTTATTTGGAAATAGAAGGGTTAAGAGCTGGGGAGCATGAATATGTAGTTTGTAGACTGTTCCCACACACTCTTAAAGGCGCAGCAACATCATGGTATTTTGGTTTGCCTGCAAACTCTATCCTAGATTGGGATACCTTTGAAAGGATTTTTAGAAGTAAGTATGCAACCAAAAAGATGCATGCAACACTCATGAAAGGACTATGCTCTTTAAAGAAGGAAAGAAAAGAGAAGGTGCATAGTTTTACCCAAATATTTGCGACCTATCTTAAGAATTTTTTTGAAGCTGACAAACCCTCAAACAAGGTCCTGATTGAATATTATACCTTAGCTTTGGGACCCGAGTTGGCCATGTTTTCCAAAATGAATGCCAAACCTACGTTAGCAGAGACTTATGAAGAAGCAAAGAAGGTAGAAGCCGAAAAAGAAAGCATTGAGGATTATCCTGAACGGTCAGGAGAAAACAATGTTGGGGGAAAAGCTTTGTTATTTACTAAACATAAAGAGGAGTAGTCACATGATTTTGAGGGAATGTTAAAGATGATGCAAAAGATTTCCAACAGAATAATAGATTTGGAGAAGGAAAAGGAAGCTCAGAAAGCTTATAAGACTTACTACAAAAAAAGGGAGGATAACAATCAATGCAAGACCCCTCCACATGATTCAACATCAATGAATTTGATAGAGGTGGGCAAGGATAATTTCTGCACTTTTCACCAACAACCTCATTCTAAAAAGAATTGTTCTCAATGGTTAAATTCGATGACATTGGTAATGAATCAATGCTTGGACTCTAAATTGACCGAGGACAGTGATGAAGACAAAAAGGGGAATAGGACCATAGAGAAATAAGAAAATGATACCATGTTTTTATGGGAGTGTGTCTCACTGTTTGATATAGAAAAAAGGTACTCCTAAACATGAGAACATAACAACAATGAAAAAAGACATGGAATTGATAATTAAATACAATACAACAATTTCCAAGATTAAGAAGTTGCAAAAGAATGTCAGGAGACAGTCAAAGGACAATATTGAAGATAAAGTACCCAAAGTTACCATTTTCAGCTAGGAGACGGAACAAATCAACAAGCCTACCAAGCTTATGGAAGGAAAATTCGATGTTGATAAAGGAAACACTGAAAATACTGAAGAGCCAAAAAAAGTACCCACTGAAAATCAACCTGTGAAGGAAGACGTCGAATTACTTGGGGAAGAAAAAGCTAAAACCCCACCTTTCCTTTTGACTCTGTAAATGCTGAATCATAAGGTGCATAATTGTTTGGTAGATTCTGGATCATCGGTAAATGTTATGCCACTTGTAGTTTGCAATAAAATTAATGGGCAGCCAAAGCCCACAACCTGGGAAGTCATTCAACTAGACAGAACAAGTGTCAAAGTAGTAGGGCAAATGAAGAATGTTATCATTCGTTTGTCTGCAAATAACAAGATATGTCAATTTATTGATATTATGGTGGCTGACATACCAGATGGTTATGGGCTTATTCTGAACCGAGACTGGTATACAAGGTTAAAGGGGTATTTTGCTTCAGACTGGTCTCATTTATGGTTACTTCATAAGGGTACCCCAAATCAGATCAAAATTTTAAGAGAACCTTACAAGAAACACACTATCACTAAGTTGGGGGAAGGAAATGAATTTGCTAACTCTGTTCTGGGAAATTATCTAACAGAGCTTGAACTAAGATATCATGCCTCAGAAAAAGCCAGCAATATGATTGACATCCAGCCTGATCTTCTTCAACTTTTTCAGGATGATGAGATTGATTGTAAATCAGTAGACATTATTTCGGTTTCAAAAATAGTACAATTAGACCATGGTTAGGTATCTCATGTTTGCAATCTAGCCTAGCCCCTTGAATCACCAGATTGAAGGATTTTTAGGGGTGGGCACAATTTTATTTTCTTTTGATTTAATGATTTGTATATAAATAATTTGATGTTGTTTTGATTTTATTTACCGCTTAGTTTTTGGTTATTTTTGTTTTTGAATAAAAGAGGCAAACTTTTGGTTGCATATAAAACATCAGGGTTCTTTATTAACTGAAATCTTTGGGAAAAGACTGTGCATTTTAGTTTGTAAATGATAGAATGCCTTCTAGTAGGTAGTTTTCCTAAAATGGCCATGCATTCATTGAAGCCCTGCTTAACCCTTGAAAAGAACTCAGAATTTAGAGGTCTGGAATACTATTTTGAGGCTCCGTCCATATCACATGTAAGATGTCTTAGGGAGTGCTGGAAAAGGACCCACGGAAAGGAAGCAAGGTAAATAGTTTATTATATATAAATGATCCCATGCCATAACTTCAAAAGCCTAAAGGCTGTTAAGAGTCAAAACTCAAAAAATCAATACATATCAAAGTGAAGTATCAGAAACATGAATATCGATCTACCAAAAGTTATTTTCCGTCCGTGAGCTGAAAATTAAATTCTTCTCTCACACAAAAGGGCACTATGGATAGAAGAGCCTAAATAAAATTCAGAAAGAAAGGCAGATGGAGGACTCAAAAGAACAAAAGTAAAAAAAGCACTAAAGTGCAATTGGCATGGGAACGAGGAACAAATGAATAGTTTTTTTTGCCATATGTCACGATATTGTGGTGTCCAAGCTAGAAACTACCTACAGACAAGTAAAATAAATCTCACCTATTAGGCCTCAAAAGATTTATCCAGACTTTCAAATATTTTGGGTTTTCCCATTTCCCAAGGAAGGGACTGTTCCCAATGATTTAAATGCATGTGTTTGCCATCTTAGGAATACGTGCAGTTGGAAGTATTCAACTTAGGAGAAAAATGATTAAACAGTCCTTTACTGGGAAGAAGCTAAGTCAGAAATCTAGGGTTCACCAGGTAGTCGCCAATTGTTGCAGCTGCAACAATTTTGGGACCCTCCTTTAAATTCGTTTTGCTCAGTTTGGTTTTTACTTGATGTTGAATGAAGATTACTTTTTTGTGGGAAAATGTATTTTTTGTATTTTATTTCTTTTGGCCTCACCCTTTGGAGCATTTTGGATTTTTTGGGTCGGGAGTCTAATCGCATGCGTGTCCGCCGTTGCGGAGCAAAACCAGACACCAAGTCTGAAGCCAAGTGTTTTGGTCTCCAATGTTTTTTCCTTATCGATGTTTGTTTTGAAAGCCGGTTGGAACCATTGTTCATACGTCGTCCGCTGTTGTGGAAGGGGTTCTGCGTAATGGTCCGACAGTTGTTTCATCCTTTTTCGATCCCTGCCGTTTTGTTTCGCCGTTCTTTGGTTCTCATCAACTCTCGCTGTTGCGGCTCTAGAAAGCACTAGGATTCTGAAAATTTGTTTTGTCCACTTGATCGATTTTTTTTCGTTTGATTCATAGTTATTTTAGGCTCCGATTCTGCTGGTCTACCGAACTCATTACTTTTACGGGTTCACTGTTGCGGCTCTCCAACCTTCTATTGCTCGAATACCTTAGTCTTGCGAGCTTCGATGTGAGTGTTAATATGTTTCTCGGCCGATACCTTTGCGGTTCTCCTAACTGTTTCATCATTCGCCATGATGGAGGAAATGTTCACTTGGTCGCCGACCCCTTAGCCTTTTGTCACCCGATGAGTTTTTCTTCCCACCGATTATAGTTGAACGGGGGTATATACAGTGGAATTGGGTGGTTTATTATTTTATCGTTATCTTTGGACTTTCTCTGCACTGTCGTTTTCGGTCGAGCAGACCAGGATTCTCGCTGTTGGTACCCTCACTCCTAGGTGGCTCCGCCGTGGAAGTTTAACGGTTTTCCTCCCGCCAGTCACGCAACAGTGCCAGGTAGGCCCTTGTTCTCATTTTCCTATTCCGTTCAATTGGACGAGCTATTTTCTTGTCTCCGTGGTTAGTTTTTTACTTAGGTTTCCATCTTGACATGTATATATTCTAAGCTGAGTGGTATGACTGTCAGTGGGGGGGCTCTTTGTGGTTTACTTGATGTTTTATCCCGTGGCGATTATGGTTTTGCAGCCTACACTCTATTGCTGGGGAAGCCGGTGCAGACAACTGTTACGCTGTCTGCACCAGTTTCCCCCATTGTGTGTTTGGCCGTTCGAGGGAATTTCATGGATTTCTTATGAGGCTGTGATGATTGGTTCCATGGTTCGGCTACTCATGTCTTCACAAACCAGGACCTGTTTGATGTTCTGCTTCTCTCTTGGGGTGACCTTGTTCATTTTCGAATCCAAAACCCAGACTGATCTAAGATGGACTGTGAAGTGAGCATTTACAGTCTTCTAGGGTGTTGTCACCTATAGCTTCCCCTTTGAGCTACTTAGATTAGGTGCCTTCTGTTTCCACATGATGTGTAGGTAGTGGCGCCAAGAGAGGGTTCATGACTGTTTTCGTGTTGACAAAGGCCGTGTTTTTCCAAATCTGAACTTTGTTGGACTGAGCCCGTTTTAGTTTGGGCAAGAGAATTTGTTTGAACATGGTTTGCTTATTTTTTATAACTGTAGTCATGTTTAATGCAAATGAGGTAAAACGCTTATATTGTTATCTTTATATTTAAATGTTATCTGGAAATGACCAAACAGAACCTAAAATACATTTTTATACATGACAAGGAAATTCCTCAGATGTCTAAACATCAAAAGAAGAAGGCTTCCGTGGTCGAAGAGTAACCCGACGTTGAATTCATCACTAGAGTCGAATATACTTACGAAGACACCAAATGCATAATTGGTGTAGAACCCGAATATCAGTGGGGAGAAATCTACAGATTGATTACGCGCCGAGAGGTTCCTGACATGGGTTTTGAGGAAGAAAACATCTATGCCAACATAGAGAGGTCTTCATTAATGAAAATTGCTATGAGACCTGAACTCTTTCCATGCTCAGAGGTGATTGGGTGGATTCTGCCCAGGGAAGATGTGACCACCATGATTCTCAAAAATATTGATAAACAAGGTTATGCTGCTTATAGGCCTGGATATGTGGCCCTGGCTTACCACTTTTTAGAAGCGCAAATATATCTGACTGAAGACTGGATGAAAAGCATCAAGATGGACCTAGTCGAGACACTCAAGAGGATGCTCATGCCTGGAAAAAACTTTAGGACTAGGCCGAATGGAGAGTATGACACTGCAAGTCTAAGAACCCCTTACAGGTTCATCTCCTTGATGATGAATAGAATTTTCGGGAGAGCACACGGTAAAAGCTTCAAATTAGAGTGGGTGTCGATAATTTTCTATGTTGCAACACAGGGGACCATTTTCAACTGGGCTAACATTGCGTCCAATATCCTCTTGGCCTGCATAGCATCAGCATTAGGGGGGTTGTCCCAAAAGAAATCAGATTTCTACATGAGTTCCATACTGATTGATTGCATACTATGCAATCAACCCTTCCCCAACCTGAGGTGCATCTGGGACCGGGAAAGATCACTAGTGTACTCAGCATACAAGCCACTGTGGGTCCACAAATACCACAATAACTATAGGGATGTGTGTGAGCATTTCATTATGTGATTGTATACCTTGATTTTCTTAAAAGAATGCGACTACATGTCGGAGGAGGCATTGCAAGTAATTGAAGAGTATGCTAATTATTACTTGACTGAGGATGGGCTATATTTTAGAATGTTTGGAGGCTCTAGAGCACCCTCACTATTGCCTAAGTATGCCACAGACTATGTAATGCACAAAGAGGCAGTTAGAAAAGTCTTTTTAGATGGCATAGGAATTTTTTTATTTGAAAATAAGAAAGCATCATACCCTCCTTTTCCTTTCAGATTGGGGAGTTACAAATTTACTAGGGTAAAGAAGGCCGATGAATTCATGGAGGAGTTGGAGAAGTTCCTTTTTGGGGAAATTCCTTTCCATAGGAATGACTCCCAGAACAAGGTTGTAGAGCACTGCAAAGATGCAAATGTACATTTTGAATACACTATCCACTGGGACAGAGAGGAGTCCATTTTCCGTAGTGCACAGAACATGACGATCTTAAGAAGAAGATTTAAAAAGAAAATCACCACCAAAGGTGGAAAGGGACAGGACAAGCAAGCAAAGGTCAAGGAGGAGGAAACCAGGAAAAGAAATGAAGAAGCTCAGAGGTTATCCCAAGAGGCCAAAGGTTGGCTAAAAGTAGAGGAGGAGGAGAAGAGAAGAGTTGCACAAGAGGCAGCTAGAAAGGCAGAAGAAGCTGCCAAAAGTGAAGAAGAAGAAAGAAAAATAAATATAGATGAGGAGCTGAAGAAGCAGGAAGCAGAGAAGATAAATATGGCATAGGAAGTAATAGAGCAATCAGCTTCTGACGTAGCAGACAGTCAGGCTCAGGACTTGGAAAACCCTGACATTCAAGATCCTGAAGCGCCTGCTGCCAGCACACTAGGACAGGCTATGGTCCCCACCCTTAGGCTAGTCCCCTTTGAACAGAAGAAAGGGGAGGAAGTACCAGTTTTTAATACTATCTTTTACGACAAAGAAAAGAAAAGGATAGTAAAGAGGACTGAGAAGAAGGTTGAAACCGGGGGGCTATCTGGTAAAATGATAAATGATACAACCATTGTATACGGGATAGACAGAGACCCTAGGTTCACTATCAGAGCGGGGGCTACATTGATCCATGCTTCAGAGGACAATGTAGATAAAATAATGACAGATCTTGAGTAGTCAAAGAAGTCTTATTCTCAACTCAAAGATACCCCGAGGAAGGAAAGAGAAGAAAAAAATAGGTTAAAGAGTGTTTGAAGACATACAAAAGGAAATCAAGTCTTCAAAAGCTGAAGTTTAGGTCCTCTAGATAGAGAAAAGATCTATGGAGACCACCCAAGAGTGTCTGGAGAAAGTGCACCAGGAATATCAAGAGTTGAGGGAAGAAAAGGAACAGCTGCTAGGTAGGATAAGGGATTTGGAGTTGCAGAAGACTACCTTGGAGGAAGGTGAGAGGCAATCTCAAGTGCAGAAGGTAGAACTTAAAGAGAATATTATCTCATTGACAACAACTTTAGACGAGACTAAGGAACAACAGGTTAGTCTTCAACCTTTCAAGGAACACGTTCTGGCACAGAGAACCAAGATTCACCAGCTGCAAGTGGCCATAGAAGAGGAAAGGTGCAGGGTTTTTCAGGTAGACAACCGGTTGGAGGAGATTTTGGAGACCTCCTCATATTTTGTTAACAGATCTCAGGACATCATGGAAGTCCTGATAGGAAGGATGGCAAGGTTAGAAGCTAATGAAGAAGCTCCTGCAGAGTTACCCTCAAAATATCAACAATCCCTCAGGCAGGACTACGATTTGTTGGATTTTGCCATCAACACAGCCGAAGATTTCAAGAAGGCTGTTAGGAAGACAAGAGGGCTGTGTTCATAATTCTTTAGAAGACTTCTGATTACTTATAATCGATGCTAGGTAGAGGCTGAACAAAGAATGGATGCTTTTCCGAACCACAACCTGTTTGTGGAAATTTTGCAAAGAAGGTATCATGAAGATGAAAGAAGAATACAACACATTAAAGCTTTATATGAACAGACCCTAAGGAATGAGGTAGATCATACCGCGGTTAGTGTGCAGCTGTTAGAAGATCAGCTTCGCTTGAGCATAACCAAAATAGAAGCCATTAGAAACCAGGCTGCAAAATTTGAAATAAATATTCGATTCTTGGAACCTTCTGAATTTGAAAGTATCGCCTTAGAGGCTTCAGTGTGGAAGAAATTTTTGAATAATCAAGCAGGGCACTCCTCATGAACATTTGTTCACTTTATAATATGTTGTAAATTTTGTAAACACTTAGTGAAAGTAAATTTTGGGAAGCGAAGAGTTGGGGAAGCCTAAGAGTTATTCATGGGTAGCCCAACAGTCTTGTTATTTTGTATAAATATAGAGGATTTAGATGAGAGAGGGACGTTTTCCTAGTTAGATGAGTGAAGACATATTGTAAGAAGAACTATTTCCTTTTACAATAAAGTATTACAGTTTGCCTGTTGGAGAAAGTTTGGTGGGATGTTCAAATGTTATACTATGGATTTTGTCTGCTAACTTTGAGATTGTTTTGACTCTTAGGACCTATGTTCTTGTTTGAATGATTTCTGGTTCATTTTATGAAAATTACCACCATCAGTAATGAATGCTATCCATAAGCAATTGGCTATCTGGTTGTTTAAATATCTTTAATTGTTCATGTGTTTTTTGGAAGAATTATCAATTATCTGTAATTTCTCTTTACAGTGCATGCACAAGATACATTACCCATTAATAAGTTACAATATTGCTCCCTGGGGATAGGTAGGTAGTTAGATTTATTTTCTTGTTGTGTGTGTGATTTAGATGCTTGAGAGTTTAAGAGGAGAGGCAAGAACTTGCGCATCACATTGTGAATACTCCTTGCATTCTTTATCACTCTGCGTGTTAAGTAGGAACTTCTATATCATTCTTTAAGTCAAAAAATACAAAAATATATACGGTGTATCGGGCCGCAACCGGTAAAACCTTTTATTTTTGTTACTTGACGTACGGTAGCCGGACCGCAAACCAGACGGATTCCCTACACCAAACAGTCACGGGCTAGTTGGGAATGTTGACTGGGGAGAATCCCTTACTGTTGTTGCCTGTGATTTTATAGGCCTCAACAGGCCATAACCACATAGACCTAAATTTCCCTACCCCCAGGGGTTCTTTGTCTTGGTCCCAGAGCAAGACTAGCTCCCTTTCAGAAAAAATCCTAGGTTTTACTGACTTATCATATTGATTTTTCACCCTATTTTTGTGAGCCTCATTTGTAGTTAACACATATCTATGTTTCTCATCTAGATGTTCTAAGTGTAACAAATGTTCCTCTAGCTCAATCCTATCAGGTAACACATGAATGACAATTTGTAAAGACGATATTTCACATTCAACCGGGGTTACTGCTTCCACCTGATGAACAAGTTGGAAAGGAGAGAAGCCTATGGTAGTTTTTACATTGGTTTGATAAGCCCAAAGTGTAGGATACATCATGATGTGCTAATTTGACCGGGGCTGTTTTAATAGTACACTTTAGAATATTCTTCAAGGTCTTATTGAATGCCTTGACTTGACCATTCTCTTGCTAGTAAAAAGAAGATGAATGTTCTTGTTTAAACCCTAGCATAGTATCTAATTTGGTCATCATGTTGTTTGGAAGTGGTTGCCATTGTTAGTGACAATCTATTTAGGAATACTGAAGCATGCGATAATCTGGTTGAAAACAAGAAAATTTGTAGTTTCCCACTCATCCTTATAGGCGGGCATTGTCTTTTCCCACTTCATGAAGTAATACACAACAACAATGATGTATTTGTTCCCCCCGGCCGAAACTGGGTTGCACGTCATGTAATCTATCCCCCACTTGGTGAAGGAGCCCACTGCAATGATGGGAAATAATGGAGTAGGATGAGACCACATCTTTTTGGTGTAAAGATGACAAGGATGACAATGTTTCATGGCTTCCACACAATATTAAAAGATCGTGGGCCAGAAATAACCGACACGTAAGATATTCTGGGATGTTTCTCACCCAGATAAATGACTCTCACACTCTCAACTATGGGCATCATTTAGGAAAATATCAGCCTCTTTGTGGGTGAAGCACCGACGCAAAACAGGGTCTACCCCTCTACGATATAAAATATCTCCAATAATGAGGTAGTTTTTTGCATGTAAGCATAATTTGCTTCGTTCTTCCTGCGAAAAGGTTGCAGGACACTTCAAAGTCTAGAGATAGAAAATTATATCTCGATACCAAGGGTCAGAGGTGGAAATCAAGAAAATGTACTCATCTGGGAATGAGTCTTATTCAATGGCTACTTCTTCTTCAATAGGAAATTCTGCAATAAGCTCTGCAAAAACTAAGTCCTTTTTGGATTTGGCGGATTGAAAATCCAAGTCAAACTCCTAGAAAATGATTATCCATTTGTTGAATTTTCCTCCAAATATATGTCGAGACAAGACATATTGGAAAGGATTAACATCTTCCACTACTGTTGTAGTCCTTAGTAATATGTAGTGACGTAACCTCTGAATAGTATACACAACTGCTAACGCCAACTTTTCGATGTGGGAGTACCTAAGTTCAGGGCCATCTAAATAATGACTAAGATAGTAGATGACATGCTCTTGGAGCTCATCATCCTCCTGGACTAGTACTACCCCTATGGTCGACTCAGATGCAGCCAGATACAATATAAATCATGAGAGTAATCTAGAGGACGCAATAAAGGTGCCAACAACAAAGATTTCTTTAATGCCTCGAATGCAAGTTGTGCGGTTTCATCCCATACAAATGGGGTGTCCTGCTTCAATAGGTGCATGAAACCTTTGGTGATATTGGAATAATTCATGATAAAACATTGAAGGAATTTAGATTTTCCTTGCAGGATCTGAAGTTGCCAAATGGAACAAGGAGGAGGCAGATTTACAATGGCCTCAACTTTCGTAGGATCCACCTTAATACCTTTGTTAGAAACAATGAACCCAATCAGCCTACCTGAATATACACAGAAAACACACTTGTGGGGATTCAAGCATATTTTGTAATTCTTGCATCATTCGAAAATTAAATGCAAGTGATCTGGATGGTCGATCCTCTTATGAGAATGCACTGACAAATCATCTAGGTAGGGTTTGACAATAGACTTGATGTCATGAAAGGAAAAATTCATTTCCTGTTGAAAGGTAGCCCCTACATTTTCCAATCCAAAAGGAATTTTCTTATACACAAATGTACCCCAAGGAGAAATGAAATTCATTTTATGTTGGTCTTCCAGCTTGATTTGAATCTGATTATACCTAGAGAAACCATCCATAAAGGAAAATACTTCACTCCCAACAAAAGCACCAATGATTTCATATATGAATGGTGTGGGGTAGTCATCCTTAGGACATGATTTGTTTAAATCGTGAAAGTCAGTACAGAAACCTATCGTTCCTTGCTTCTTATCGACAGGAATAGGGTTGGATACCCATTCTGTCAAAGAAATCAGGTAAATAAAACCAACTTTCAGCAGTTTTTCAACTTCAATTTTAATGACTGCCACTTTACATGGATTACCAGGTCTAAGTTTTTGTCAAACTAGTTTGGCATCAGGATAGGTTCAAATTTCGTGTTCGACTATTGATGGATCTATGCCTAGAATCTCCTCATATGACCAGGAAAACACGTTGCGGAACTCCTTAAACAAGGCTGTAAAGATAGAAATTTCCTCTAGAGAACAATTTGCACAAATATATACATTTTCCACAATGTTGGGGTTCATAGAGATGTTGAGAGGAATAGTAATGGAAATATTTTCGATATTCCTCTCAAAAAATATTCCCTCCCTTGGTAAGGGATTGATTGGTATATCAGCATCACCTTCCAGTCTCATATGGAACTCTTGATTTTCAATCCTTCTTAAATCTGGAAGAAAATAGGATCTATGATGAAGATCTTCGCAGATCTTATCTCGTCCACTCATAGCTCCCAAAATGGATTTTTCAGGTGGCAAAACCATATCTAAGCAATCTTCAGTATCCAAAGAGTTCTCTGCCCAAGTAGGCAGATAGGTTTCTTTCGGCTCCTATGAGACTATAGGAGGAACTGAAACAAGATCAACAGTGGTGTTAATGGTAGCTTGATAAGCTACTTCCACTACTGATAATGGAACTTCAGGCTCATGATGAGAAGGAAGGACCCAAGAATCCATTCTATCACCAACCATTGCAATAGACTTCCATACACTAGTAGAACCTAAATAATTAATCAGGGCTGGGATATCGAATGTGGCCATTAATTATGAATACATTCCATCCCCTAAGCTCACTGAAGTAGGTTTGACCTGATCAACCAAAGGCATGGTGGACTCATTAGTTTCCATGTGGCCCTTTCGAGTGAAACTGAGTTGGTCGACTATAGCCAACTTCCCTTCGTGCGGAAACACTACCACTTGAAGAACGACCGATGCAATTGCTGACATGGCATAAGTCCAACTTCTCCCTAGAAGCAAGTTGTAATCCAATAGCACATCTGTTACGTCTAATTCAACAGACACAACCTTCCCTGCCAACTTTATCTCAAAATCTGGTAGGATACCATGTGGATGACATGACCTTCCGTTGAAAGCAGTAACTAGGGTATTCGATGGAACTAGCTCTAGAGATCCAAGAGTCTTCCAACAAGACAAGGATATGACACATGTGGAAGCACCCTCATCAACAACTGACCTTCCAATGGTTTTTTTTCCACGGATGACATCTATTGACAAGGCCACATGATACGATAGGAAAAGTTTGACATTAGACAAATTAAATTTCTCCATGAGGCTCAATGAATCTATACTACGTAAGGCTTCTAAGAGTGCATCTCACTGGGTAGGAAAACTATATAACACCTCCAAAGCGGACATCGCACAAGGGGTTTTGGATAAATCTTCAACTACAGAGTAATTGGCTGCAGCCATAGCATTAGGATCGTGCAATCTTTTTTGAATACAACTTTTGGTATCTTAGGCATAGTTTCAACAAGTTTTTCAATTGTGAGAGGGTTAGAAGTTTCACCTATATACTTACCCTTCTCGGGAGCCTCCATCTCATTGTTCTTATTTCTAGTATGGATTAATGTCTGGGATTGAACCATGTTGATATAATTTTGTTCATGGGAATTGGCAATGCCACTTGCTACATTAGAACCTGAAGGTGAATTCTGTCCTTGGGAAAAAGGATCCTTCAAGATAGCTGGTTGTTTATTTTTTAGCAGCTTCTGAGCTTGATCCATGAGGGGACATTGATGGGTTAGGCGATATTCCTAGCACAACTTACATGGAAATTTCACCTTCTTCTTCTCTTCCCCCCCCCCCCCCATCAGCATTATTTATGGGGTTTGGCTTGTTTTTGTTTCCCTCACCTTTCTTTCCCTTTTTATTTTTCCCATTGGGTTGCTGATTTCACTTTTGGGAGGATTGAGCAAAAACATTTGCATTTTGGGATGAGGGTCAGATTTTGCTACCTCTGTTGTAGAGTGTTTGATGGACAACTCATGGAGTTGTTTTGCCAAAGATTATACAGTGGGAGATTTAACTGAACCAAACACACCATCGACATGTGGTCTAGGATTAGGTTTAACGACACTATGTGTTGGCCTTGGTGCATCATGGATGATTTCATATAGAATCCCAGACTGAGAGTACATCAGATCCATTTTTTGGGCCCTAAGGATAGCCTCTTCCTCATTAGTTACTCCCAAAGTGGATACATCCTTAGATATATACAACAATAAGGACTTAAGGAGCCATTTTAATAAAAACTCGAGAGGGATATGGCCTTAATGAGCCTTTTCCACCTTTGCCACTCTTGGATGTGCTCCGAAATGTGGGTGGATTTGTCCTACCGAAAGGTGGACAATAAGTCTATGCCGAAATCATATTGGAAAGGAAGTTGGAAATGGTTAAGGAACACATTAGTTAAGTCCCCAAAACTACCAAACACAGCAGAGGGTAGTTCAATGTACCACTTTGTTGTGGCACTAGTGAGATTTATTTGGAACAATATCAACCGAATGGTGTCATCATTCAGTGAGTTGGAAGAGTACTGCAAGTGAAAGGTGGTGATATGAGCCCCTGGGTCTTCACCAACTTTTCCTTCAAATTTTGGATTATCTGAGGGTAGCTTGGTAGGGACAAGTGGCCAAGTGGCATTATGTCTCATTGGGTGATTCATTAACTTGGAAAAATTTGGAAATTTCAAAGTTGGCAAGAAAGGAAGCTTGGGCCTAACCAGAGCTTAAAAAGTACCAGCTTGGGAAGTAGAAGGACTTTCTCCCTAGTTCCCAAATGTAAAGGCAGGGTTTCCCCCAACTACGAGTTGCAAAGTAGTCAGACTACTTTGAAAAGGATTCCACCCATAAGCCAGTGGATTATTCATATGTGGTGCAATGTATGCGGTTTGAGTTTCTTCAGTTGAAAATAGAGTTTGGAAAACAAGAGTAGTTATCCCTCCGCTAAAAAGCGAGAAAGGAGAGCTTGTGAAAGGAGATGAAACCGATGTTTGAAAACCTTGACCATAAGGGTTAGTGTATCCAAACTATACCCCTACATACGTAGGTGTGGGGCCTACATATGGAGTGGATGGGGGAATGTGCCCCCCATTCCAAGGAAAACCCTAAACAAATGAAGAGGATCCAATAGGACCACTCTGAGTAGTGTGTGCAAAAGAAGGTGAAGTAGAAGGTACACTAGGAATCCCAGTGACCACCCCACCAGAAGTTCCTACTACATTTTTGGAAGCTAGTGGTTGAACCACCCGACTAGCTGGAGTTAAAGAAGTAGCAGGTATATTTGTTCTAGGGGTACCAACCGGGGGATGTGGCACTCCTTCGGCCGAAATAGTTGAGATCAGGGTACAAGGACTCTCTCCCACACTAGACATTAGTCTGCTCACAGGAACACCAATCACAGGTGAATTGAAAGGATGAACTTGGACGATCATAGGATTGTTTAGGTTAGTAAGAGGTGAATTAAAGTTTCTTGCAAACTCATCATCCTGCAAGTATTCTATCTCTACTATGGTTGTATCAACCTGGTTTGTCCTAAGTTCTTGTTCACCTAGAACTTCACTAATTCCTACCAGTTCAAAGGAACCGTCTATGTCTAATCTTGACCTTTGAGGGGGCGGTGGAGGCTCCACTATAGTAAATGGAGGAATTTTTTGCGAACTTCTTGACCTTCTGAGAGGTTGGTCCTCCACAATTGAAAATTTAACTCAATAAAATTCACAAACCCTAATGTCATCTAAACACAAACAAACCACACAACAATCACTACAAAAATTTCCTAAAGTTATGACATACATAAGGGGTAAAGATATGCGTTCTAGAAGAAAGTTGAGAGACAGTTACTTCGATTCCTTGTAGATGTTCTTAGGCACACATGGAGGAATCACCCACTGCCCTCCCACACCTTCTACCAGGCTTACCTTCCAAGCCTATCCAAGGTCAACTAGAAGTAGCCTTTCGGTGTACTTGGGTATGTATCCTAGATGTCAAAGAGACTAAACGGTACCTCAACTATATTGACAATCTGTGGGGATAGCCACAAGCTTGGCTCGTATGCATGGGGAGGGTAGCAAAGCCCGAAACGTTGTCAACACCAGGAACCGCATGGGGCTGGGAGGGTGGTATTGACAGAAGTCCCTATATGCGCAAAATCTTTGGTCTATGTTTTGAAAAGGAATAGGAGGGTTATCTCCTCATTTCAAGCCTCCACACGGCCTCGCGCTTAAATATCGTTTGAGAGGAGCTTCTCATATACAATCAAAACAGAAGAGTGTTTACCTATTGATTGGATAACTACATCTGAATTTAAACACTCATGGAAGAGTTCGAATAGGAATATTTACAAGAAAGGAACACTCTAGCCAATCATGACTGGAAGAGTTCTCTAAGGCATGATTTTATACTTTTTCAGGCCTTAGATACTAAATCATACAAAAAAGGACCCCCATGGAGTTTTCTTCTGTATTCCTTCAGACTCTCTAAACATGAATGATACCAAGTTTTCTTTCATTGGACTCGTTAAATTAAACATTGAGAGACCCATTTTGGGAATGAACCCCTCCTCTCTCAGGTTCGTAAAACATATGAGACTGGACTTGTCTTCTGAAAAGCTATATCGAGTGTTTGTTATCCTCCTTGAACTCATAAAACCGAAAAGAGGCACTCATCAATCATGATGGGGGAAATGGGAAGGGAATCATTTTGCAAATAATGGCAGTTGTTTGTCATTACCTTTGAACATGGCACTTGTCTGCACAATCATGTCAGTCAATTGGGTATTCAGCCGATCTCTGTGATGATCCACTTTCATGAGTCATGCCAATCCTTTGAATCTTTCAAAAGAATGCATTTTCCACTGTCGCATTATGTATTTGTCCTGTCTAGTCATGCTGCCAAGTCATTTTGTCGTGCTGCCTATGTTCAAAGGGGATATCAAGAAGTTTTACCTCTACAGTCTACACAATCATTGTGTCAGTATCTTTGAGTCAGTCATATGGTTACTACATTCACATCATTCTAGAACTATGTTCTGATTTTCGTGTCGTCGATGTGGGACTCATCATGGCCCTCCTTCGACAATACTATTCCTGTCGAAATCAACTCATCATTCGGGAAATAGTCTTAGAAACAATATTTAGTACCTTGAGATCTGTATGCCTTAATGACATATTCTCTCACTCTCGACATAGGTTCACATCATTGACCCTTGATCGATAGAATCAACTGGGTGTTCGACATTAGGATATCTATTCGCACTCAGTAGATTGTACTAGAGTATCTTGGGAATCATTGGCATTAATGGTGATCTCCCTCGCACTTGTTAACGGTTCACATCATTGGTCAGTAATCAAGTGGTTTCTACCATGTTCCACTTCAGATCATTGTAATCACGTGGATAGAATCATACTTTGTGGAAGACGAGACGAAGACCCTGGGATTTGTTTAAAAGCGCTCATTGCTTTTTCCCAGGTTGCAATGGAGTTTTGTATATCTATCATGGATCCACATTTGTATGGTCATGGCTATGCTCAAATTTGCATCTGTATGACATAGATCTACATTGTATGTCTAGTAGCTATGCCCAAGTTGGAGTCCTCTATCACATGGATCTACGCTGTATTCTAGCAGCCATGCTTGTTTATTCCACTCACGAATTTGCCTTGTATTGGTCTATAGCTATGAGTTTGGTTACTTGTGTCTATGAGTCAACATACTTATGTACTACAGATGCCTACTTGACTGCATACTTCAATCGAGCTGACATTTTCATCTCCCGGCAACGACTTGTTCTCAAAGCTCTCGTTTATAGTATCACTCTGAGACTCATTCTTTGGGGGGAATCTTGTTATACCAAAATCCTGTCACCATCATGTGATAAGACCTTTGACATACCTACTTGCCCTGAATCCCAGCTTCTAGAGTGGAAACTAAATGGTTTTTTATCAGTCTTTCATACGAATTCCCAGCACTGCGCATGCCTCTTTATCCAGTAGTGGTACCCCTGCTTGCACCGCCTTTCATCGATTGTCCAGAAGCGGTGCCACCACCCATTGCCCTTGGTCCATAGGTGTTTATTACCAAAACCGCTCTGTCATAGAAGGAGAAGCATGGTACCCTGGGTAAAAAGGGAAAAAGAGAAGTTTCTCGAGGCTTCTAGATGATAAGCCTCGTGTACTGCCTTATCCCTACTATTGTGGATTGGTTGATCTTGAGATCCCTCATCCTAAGATCTTAGAGGCCACCTCACGCACTAATTTTTCAACCATCTCTATCCATTAAATCCCTATAAATATGAGCTCATAGCCATGGTTGAGGGGAGAACATTGAAGGTATTGTTATGTTGTTGGAATGATTCTTGGCCTAAGATCATTTGGAGAGAGCATAGAGAGATAGAGTCAGAGCATTTGGGGATGAAGAGCTGGTTTCATGGAGATGCATGTCAACACTAAGGCTTGGTTGTAAACTTCTTCATATTTCTAATGCAAGTTGATTTTCTGTCCCATATATATTGTTGATGTTTGATTTCAGATATATATTGCTATATTCCTTAGTCACTAGCATAGATTAGTAGATCATATTCTGGTTGCTTTGATTTGTTTCATGTTGAACTTGATTGTAGGTACATAGGTGGACTATCAAAGCCTTGTATTCCAGATATCTATAGCATCTATGGAGAGTTAATATCCTCTGTGATCTATTTGTTCTGGATCTGAACCATTCAGACCAGTGGAACACCTTACTGTCCACAGGAGGTGAAATATTCCAGCTAACAATTGTCTGCATTACCCTTTCTGAAACTGTATTGTCATAGATACTTGTACAGTATTGAATACTAGGCTCTAGGTGCTTACTTTAGTCGATACATATCCTTCTTTAATTTTAAGACATAGTACTTATTATTTGAGAGAGATAATAATTTTGGTTGTTCTATGTACACTTCTAGTTCTAGTTCTCCATTTAAAAGTGTTGATTTTACCTCCATTTGATATAAAGTGATGTTTTTGGAGAAAGTATATGCCAATAACATCATGATTTCTTCTATTCATGCTACAAGGGAAAAGGTTTCTTCAAAATCTATTCCTTCAACCTTCTTATAACCCTTTCATGCCAGCATCACGTTGTTTCTAACAACTTGTCCTTCCTCATTTAATTTGTTCATGAATACTCATTTGGCCCTAATGAAATTTTTTCCTTGGGTCTTGGAACACGTTCCCAAGTCTGATATTTATCTATCTGATTTAATTCTTCTTAGATGGATTTGATTTAGTATTCATCAATTTTGGATTCATCAGAACTATTTGATTCTACTTTGGACAACAAGGATAAATGTACTTCTTCAAAAATATTTTTTAAATATTTCCTTATCGTTTCAACACCAACATTTTTATCTCTCATAATCAAGTCCTTAGAATGATTATTTTGGACAAATCTAGAAGGACCCCATGTATCGGTACTTCTGCCTTCTTCTAGTTCATCTTGACATGATTCTTCTTGTTATTCTTTCACCTCCTCCTCTTTTAGTAGGTTTTCTGTTGATTTTTCAACTATTGTATGATCATGATTATCCTCTATTGTTATATACTAGAAATCTTCATCTACCTTTACATATATACTTTCCACCATCCTTTTTGGTGTTAGGTTGTAGCATTTGTATGCCTTTCTTCTTTAGGAATATCCAAGAAAAAATACCTCATCAAATCTAGAATCAAATTTTCCCAAGTTTTCATCATTTCTCTTTATATAACACTTGCTTCCAAAAATACAGAAAAGATTGATTGTTGCTATCCTTCTTTTTTCAGAGTTCATAAGGGGTCATGATGCCACTAATTTTGATTTGTCATTTGTTTAAAATATGAATGGTAGTGTGAATAACCTGATTCCAAAAAATGTCACATAATTTAGAATAATTTAACATTGTTTTGTCCATATCCTATTCCATTCTATATTTTCTTTATGCAACTCCATTCCATTGTGGAGTTCTGGCCTAAAATTTTCTTACAATTCCATGTTTTTCATAGAAATACTCGAGCTTATTTGAGTTGTACTTGCCTTTGTTGTATGATCTTAGACACTTAACCTTCAAATCAATTTCATTTTCAGCTACCTTTTTAAATATTTTGAAGCATTCAAATGTTTTTGATTTTCTCTTAAGAAAGAAGAAAAATGCCATTCTCATATGATCATCTATGAATAGAAGAAGATATGATTCATCATTTATTCCTTTGGTTCTCATGGGCCCACAAAGATCAGTATGAAGTAATTCCAATGGTTTTGTTGTATAATATTTCTTTTTTTTCAAAACTCATTGTTGTGTGATTTGTGTGTAGGGAATGCTTTCAAAGAAAAATTAAGGGTCTTATGATTTTTGGAATATCTAGTTTTCTTTCTCTTTACTAATTCTGATTAGGTTCTTAAAATTGATATGTCCCATTCTTTTATGCCAAATCCAATTGTTAACCCAAAAAATACCTCAATGAGCTCTACATGACCTACATCACCTAAAGACATCCATGCACGACCCTCATTTGACCCCCATACCCTCACAAAGGCTCACAAATATGAAAAAAGGGCTTAAAAACCCCTAAAAAGAACCAAAATAGCTCTCATAGGGGATAAAACCTCCAAAAAGGGGCTAAAACCCCTAAAAGGAGCTTAAAACCCCCAAAGGAAGTAATAATTCAAAGAAAGGGGTTAAAGCCCTAACCAGGGGCTTAAAACCCTAAATCTCTAGGAAAAAGATATAAATAGAGGGGTGGGGGTCACTCTCAAATAACTACTTCTCATCTCCCTATCGGTATGCTACCCATGTGAGTGTGGAGACCATTTTCCTCTCAAGCCATTTACCCTCCCTCTCCTCCATTCCTCCATTGAGCCAAAGCTCCCATTCCATTTGAGAGGTGCTCCCAAAGCTAGGGCATGGCAGTCCATTTCCACCCAGAGAAGGTATATTTCTATTTGTTATCTTTCATGTTGTAGTTTTCTAACATTTTGCTTGCAGGTTTGTTGTTTAATATTTTGTTGAAGGTTTCCATGGACCCCTGGTAGATATTTCTTTGTTTGCTTATAGTTTCATGCAAGGTTTTTACTGTTAAGCCCTAACCATGTTTGTAGGGTTTTCTTTCTTTTTATTCCATACCTTGACAAGTTGCATGAAGGTGAATGCATTCTTGTCAGTGGCCCATCCACAACTGTTCCACTAGTAACCCGAGTCATGCAGGGGCATCATATTCCTACAAACCCCACCACCATTGCTTCCCCATCACGCATCAACCTTGGGTCAAACCTTCCTTTCATGGCACGCCTCAACCTTCCTGAATTGGCTTGGTTAACAAATGACCCTATCTTCCATCAAACCTTTTGGCCTCCCATGCCAACCAAACTCCCCTCAGACATTCCCAAGTTTGAATGGAAGGCAGGGGAGTTCCCCCAAAACCATATCATGACATTTCACCTATGGTGCTCATCAAATAACATCATAGATGATTCGATTAGACTCAAAATGTTCCAATGCACCCTCACAGGTGCTACTAGCAAGTGGTACATTGAGCTACCACAAGCCAAGTACTCGACTCTTAACTCCTTGGCTTTCATGTTCCTGCAGTGTTTCCAACTCCCCGTTAGATACGACAAAGGGGTGGAGATCTTGCTATCTTGCCACCAGAATATTGTGACCCACATAACCGACCACATCCACGAGTGGTGGTAATGCCATAGTTTGTGCAAGATTCAACTTGATGACAGGATCTTCCTAGATTGGTTCCTAAAATCTTTGTTACCACCTATAGCAAAGGACGTCGCATCTGAATGTCCCCAATCTGAAGAGGAACCATCTTAAAATCCCAACAGCTTGATATGATCTATGCACAATATGGATACCTTTAAACTATCATTCCAGACACTCCCCATGCAGGTGCCTCCTATCGGGGTGCACTGGGGGCATACCATGCCGCAGATGGCATCATAGGTTCTGTCTCCCACCAGCCACAGCACCGCCCAACACCACCTATAATACCACCGCAACCAAGAAACACCCCCAATGTTTCCTATACAAACCAAAATTCGGATTATGCAAGAATGATGTCCCATTCTGGAGCTACCACTTCTTATGCACAACCTGTGCCACCACAGTAGACCCAGGCATTAGCTTGGCCAGCACAACAATATGCGGGACAAATTCCCACATTTGTGGCACCTCCACCGCCCCAAGTATACTATGCACCACTCGTGTAAGCCACTCAAGCCCCCACCCCCACTCTGCCAACACCTTTAGGATAGGTGTTTGCACAACAAAATTGTCCCAACTAGCCATCCCCCAATAACCAACAAGGGAAAACAATAAATAATCGAGCCTGGAATCAAGGAAACAATCAACCGCATGGAGGCGGTCAACAACCAAATCCTCCCACAATGTCGGGGCAAATCGGCCAGCCCAAAATCCTCAGCAACCAAACACACCAAGATGCAACTCTCCATTGCACACAAATCAACCATGCAAGCTCTGCGAGGTATACGGGAGCTATACACATGAATGCCCCTTAATGGGTTGCACCAAGCAATCCATTCATAATGAGGTTCAACACACTACCAATATGGTAGCCCCAGCTAAATTCAACCTGACACCACCAGGGCCTCCACCTATGGTCCTCCAAAACCCATTGCCAATCTAAGGATTGGTAGAACCGACACCTGCTCCCCAACCCAATCCCAACACCCTGGGGGCACCCCCGACAACAGAAACAGTTGCTCATCACCTTCTAGCTATGACAACTAAAGAGGTCAATTTACAGAACACATGGAATCAGTATGGAACTAACACCGAACCCACTAACCCATCAATGACATCCATGTCCAAAACAACCAGCACGCCTCTTCACTTACCCCATTTTCCCCCACTCCCCCCCATATGGCGGGTTTACAACAATGTCACGGCTAGAGCTATTGTGAGCTATAGCATCGTGGATGACTTGTCCCAAACACCTATGGCCATGTCTTCTTTTGAGGTACTCAAAAATTTCCCAACATAGCGAAAAGCCTTACTAGCTGCCCTTGGTGCTATAAACCCCTATGACTCCAATTTTATCACATTCGACACAGAGAATGGAGAACCACAAATGCCATCAACCATTTCCTTCCAAATCTCGGTATCCATTAGAAATCTGGTCGTGCACCGGTGCATAGTGGACGAGGGGGCATCCACATGCGTTATGTCTACCTTAGTCTAGTAGAAGCTTGGATCTCCAATTCTGTAACCATCCTCCACTACTCTACGGGCTTATGATGGCCACTCCACTAAAGCCCAAGGAATTCTCCCACATGTCCCCATCACATTGGCTGGTGAAAACAGTACTGATTTACATAGAGGTTGTTAATGCTTAGTAGGACTATAACCTTCTCCTCAGAAGAAGTTATATGTAAGCCATGGGAGTCATAGAATCAACTTTTTTTCATCTCTTGAAGTTACCTCATGAAGGGAAAATAGTGATGGTTGACCAATTGACTTTTCACGATCCACAAGGGCTAACTACACCAGCCAATGTTATCCTTGTTATCAACACCACTGATCCACAAGGGCTAACTGTACCCACCAATGTTATCCTTGTAGTCAACACCATGGTTGAAAACATACCAGCCTCCCCATTATTGAATGTGGGCCTTGGGATGTTTTTCGATACCATCATGAATGCTTCTTTCCCCTTAGCGTCACCACCGCCAACACCAAATGAGACTACAGATTTGTGCATGCTCTCATCCAACACTGCTACACCAAAAACATCAACAGTGGCCACAGCCCCAACCGCAACCACAACACCATCTGTAGTCGTAGCATAATCAGTAGCCGCAACATTATGTGTAGCTGGCACCACAACCTCATGCCCACATGCAACCATCAGGGAGTTATTTGGGATCCTCCCCACTCCACACAATTTGCTTCCTCTTTTCCCCACCTGGTCTCATGATTAAGCCAGTAATGACTACCTTAAAATTACCCAATTTCACATTAACAATAATGCATTCACCTTCATGCATAGATAATCGATGCATGAAGGTGAATGAATTCACAAAGACAACTTCCCAGCACCCTTCATCGATCAGATAATCGATGCATGCACCAGACATGAGGTCTTTCCCTTCATGGATGGATTTTTTGGATATAAACAAATCCATATTTGGAAAGAATATCGCTACAAGAATGCATTCACAACCTCGTGGGGCACATTCACCTATCGAGTAATTCCCTTTGGTCTAAAGAATGTTGGAGCCACCTTCCAGTGGGCCATGACATATTCCTTCCATGACCTAATCCACATCATATTGGTCTACCTAGACGACCTCACCGCTTGATCACCAAAATGAGCACAACATATAGATGACTTGCAGCAAGTCTTTTTGCGATGTCACAAGTACAAAATTCTCTTGAATCCCCTAAAGTGCATTTTTTGTGTCCTAGCAGGTCATCTACTTGGGTTCATCATATCTCACAAAGGGATAATGGTTGACCCCCTCAAATTTCAGGCTATCCTTGATCTCCATTCACCAAAAACTTGGCACCAACTACAGAGCCTCCAAGGCAAGTCCAGCTTCCTTCGCTGCTTTGTTCCAGAATATGCAACAAAATCCCATGGATTCATTCACCTTCTCCGCACAAAAATCCCCTTTGTTTGGGATCAGCAAGCGCAGGAATTGTTTTATGCACTCAAACAAGCCCTAGATTCTGTGCCATTACTCTCAGCACCAGACTTCACCCGAGACTTCATTCTCTATGTGTCAGCCTTGGAGAATTTCATTACTGGAGTCCTAGTCTAGGAAGACGATGCTTGCCATGAGCATGTGATTTATTACGTCAATTAGAGGCTGATAGGTCCCCCTCTACAATATTCACTCGAGGAGAAATTGACCCTCACCGTCATCTTATTGGCTCAGGAGTTGCATCATTACATCATTGCAAACCATACCCATGTAGTAGCTTATTCCAACCCAATGCGATACATCTTAAGCCATCATCTTCTACAAGGTCATGTGGCTAAGTGGGTGGTTGTCCTCCAAGAATTCGACCTTGAATTCATTTCCCCAAAAAGCACAAAGACACTAGAATTGGCCACACTCATGACAGATCTACCCCCATTAACCACATCACCACCACCCAAGGATGAACTCCCTAATGATTTTCTATTCTTCATATCTACAGAGGACCCATGGTATGGGGACATCCTTCTATATTTACGAACACAGAAGTTCGCAGCTCACTTAAATTGTGAGGACAGGTGATGCATCTGACACCAAGCCATTTTCCACCTTTTGATTAAATATGTTCTATATCGTCGAGGCATCGATACCATCATTCATCAGTGCCTCACCCACGACAAGGCCGAGACAATCCTTATCGAC